>VZTJ01005902.1:213168-283685 GCA_013397795.1 Orthonyx spaldingii
CCTGCCCTGCCCTGCGCTGTCACACCGGCCCCGCCCGGCCCTGCACTGCCCGCCCGCCGGGCCTGACCTGGCCGGGGCCGCTGCCCCGCTCGCCCGCGGTGCCGAGGGGCAGCGGGGCCGCCGTGAGACCGCCCCGTCCGCGCCCGCATGGGCCTGGCGGAGCCATGGCCGCCCTGTACCAGAGCGCGGATCCGTCCGCCTCGGCCTCACCTAACAAGCTGCTGGCGCTGAAGGATGTGCGGCAGGTGAAGGAGGAGACCACGCTGGACGAGAAGCTTTTCCTGCTGGCCTGCGACAAAGGTACCGGCCCGGCCGCTCCTCCGAGGGCCTGAGCCGGGGCCGGGTGTCAGCCCTGCGCTGCTATCTCCTCGCCCCGGGGTGCGGGTCACGCTGCTGAGGACCGCGGGGTCCGGGCTCGCCGCCTTCCGCTGGCCGCTGAGCGGGAAGGGAGGTGCGGGGCCGGCTCCTCCTGCGTTCGGGAGGGCGTTCGGTTTATGTCGGAGGAATTTGGAAGCTATTCTCTGTGTTCGCTGTTAAACGAGTCTCTGAGTAGAGAGCTGCTGTAAAATCGGGGCTTACCTAGATAGCCCCAGGATAAGCGAGACCAGTATCCTGCAATTTGCACCATTGGTGGCGGATGGGAAGAGATTTTTCTTTCTAAAATATGCTGCTTGCTTTAAGCCTATATTTAGTTACACTTGATTAGAAACGTGGCCTTAAATCAAACAGGTCTGAAACGTTGGACTCCGAGGTGTGTTTTCAGCGATGTGCTGCACGGCTCTGCGTGCTTGGGAGAAGCATGGATGCAGGAGCTGGAGTGTTTACACGCAGAGTTGCGTGCTGGCCCCGAGGTTAGGTTAGCTCACAACCGCAGGGGTATTTCTGCAGTGACATTCGCCAGCGAGCTTAGGAACTTTGCTCTGGGGCTCTGGGTGGTAGGACGCCTTGCTGTTACACAGCCTGTGCAGTCTGTGCTGAACATCAGAGAAAGTCACGGCTTTCTCCCTTAACTAAAAACAGAGGTTCAGAGAGCTAAAAGGCTGCATTACAAAAAATGTAACAAAACCCAATTGTCTGTATAACAGCTGGTTCAGTACTCTTGCAGGCTCAGTATGTATTTTACTGCACGTAGAAGTATTCTACATATACTTCTGTAAGTATTCTACACTAAGGTCTGTCTTAGTCATGGTCTTCTATGTTGCAAAGTAATTTGTTATCCTAGAGACAATTTTGAAAAGTATCTGTGCTTTTGTGTGTGTTTGTTTTTACGACTGGAACTAAAGGGGTGGATTGAAGTACATGTCTAGTGCTTTCCTGAACAAAGATCTCCTGAAATATCTTTAATTTCCTCCCTGATGAGAGAATGCTTATCTACCTTGACTTCTTACTTGTCTGATATACTTGGTGTCTGTTGTCATCTATGGAATAGTGTCTCGTTTGATGGTAGCTGGTACTTAAAATGTTCATATGCTTTTATTGCTTTATAATATGAAGTGATATCCCTACCTTACTTGTGCAGGTGACTATTACATGGTTAAGAAACTCTTAGAGGAAAACAGCTCAGGTGAAATGAACATAAATTGTGTGGATGTGCTTGGTCGAAATGCTGTTACCATAACCATTGAAAATGAAAACTTGGACATACTACAGTTGCTTTTGGATTATGGCTGCCAGGTATCCAACATACGTTATTAAAAATGATCAGTGTAGTCATATATCTTCTTTGTTAGTCTGTCAGAATTTGGAAGTAAATTATGCAATTGATTTCTCTGCTGTTTGTGCGATGAAACAAATTGTCACTAATGGTATGTGAACTCCAGCAATGGCAACCTGAATTTGTATCCTGATCAAATGCCTGGTGATAATACAGAACATCATTTTAGTACTTTAAAAATAAATTTAAAAAATATATTAAAAAATGCAGTTTGGCTTGAATTTGATTCTTTATGCTGCTTAAGTTACTGCTGTTTTTAAATATGATTTGTTTTCTTTCCTTAGTCCTCGGATGCACTTTTGGTGGCCATTGACTCAGAAGTGGTGGGAGCTGTTGACATTCTACTTAATCACCGACCAAAACGATCCTCCAGACCAACCATTGTGGTTAAGTGTTGTTACTCCTTGATTTGTGGTCGGGGCTGTGAAGGCTATTGCTTCTTGGGTATCTGTAGTATTTAAAACAAATGTTCTTAAGTTCTGCATCTGTTAGGTGATAGAATTTGGACACTAGAGATTGATTATTCCTGTAGCCTCTGTTGTCTTGGAAAATTAAATACATTATTTTGCTTTATTACCTACGGAATCCAGTGGCTTTATACCTGCCAAATGCGTGCCTAGTTCTGAAGAGAAAAGACCTAGTGGTTATAAATCTTTTCTAGTAATCTGTTTGCAAGGTAGTTAGCAGCCTTGACTTATAAAAGGTTTATTCATGTATTGAAGCTTCATAGATTTTTTGAGCAAATCTATAAAAATCAGACCTTCACCTTGAAATTGATCATTTGAAACTTACCTGGTCAATGCGTAAGGACCAAAGAACTTTTGGAAGCACAAAGTAGAGGTGGAGGGAGGGAAGGGATAAGGTGTTGTGTAACAGAGTATGGCACATTCAGGATATTTTTTCTGCACTTCAGTAGTAAATACAATGATTTTTTCACAAACTAGAGCAAAATAACAATTTTTAATACCCCGTGTATATTAGAAAAATAGGCAGTATTTCTGTGTAAATTAACCAGAAATGTACCTGGGTCTGTTATTCTTTTTCAGTATTTATCTGACAGGTGTTTGAAAGTCGTTACATATTTTTCTTTCTGTTCATGTTATGAAATACTGGAAAGTATTTTGAAGAAGAAGTTCTTGGTTGAACAGTCAAACCCCCCCCCCATATGTAGTAGAACTGTAGGTAATAAATTCAGATACTTCCTACATTTTATTGCAGAAATTAATGGAACGCATTCAGAACCCAGAGTACTCAACAACCATGGATGTGGCACCAGTAATTTTAGCTGCTCATCGTAACAACTATGAAATTCTCACCATGCTGTTGAAGCAAGACATATCATTACCCAAACCTCATGCTGTGGGCTGTGAGTGCACACTGTGCACTGCCAAGAACAAAAAAGATAGTCTGCGACATTCCAGGTAAGACTTAGCAGTCATAAGCCAAAATAAAAAGATTTTTAATTCTCTAGTATTGCCTGGGTCAGATTCAATGTTTCCTTTTTCTTTTTGAGGTGATGTTTGTGAATGCATTCCTTTAATATATTGTAGCCCTTGTTGTGAGAGATGGTAGTTCTTGGGTAATGGGTTGTGTCTGGCACGGCTGGTGGGAGCCAGTGACTTTTTTCCATTTTAGTTTTATACTTTTAGTCACTGTGTATAGTCACTATGTGCCTTTCTACCAGGTGTCTCTCAAAAACTCTAGCTATCTTTGGCTTGGGGGCGTAGGGACTATGCAAATAAATTTTTTTCTTAAGTCAGTTAATACTTGGGAGCCAGAATGAGCAGATGGATAATTCTGTATCCTGTTTCTAAAAGTGTTTATGTGGCATGGATTGATGAATGCAAACTAAAAACAATTTTTTTCTTTTTTTCTCTAGTATTTCTGAAAGTAGAAACCTTTTTCAGATTCAGTAGATAGATTCAGATGAGGAGAGGGATGTAGCAATCTGGTAAATGTTTTGTGTAGTTAACTTGAGAACGTATTTGAGGGTTGAATAAAATTTAATACGTGAGAGTTGGGATGAAAAATCACAGAGTTCAAGGATCATAAGTGTACTGCAATTACAATACACAATTAATTATTGCATAATTACTCCAGTATGTATCCAAAATACTAAAAAATAAGAGAAGTGAGAGGATTTGAGTTTGTGGGACTAAGCTACTACAGGCCACATTCTGGTATCCATCCTATACCCCACATCATTAAATTCAGTATGAGAAAAGATGTCAGGATATCCAAAGCAGACAAATAATAGAAATATTTGAGATAGCAGCTCTTAATTTATTCTAGAACTTCTGCAGATGTACTGATAACAGTGGAAGTAGTGAGGAAAAGAAGAGGGAACCAGTTTGGCCAATTTTGGATACTTAGCAGTTCTAAATATGTCATATATCTTCCAGGACATACTGCATTTAGTGTTTGTAGTGTCTGATTTTAACAAACCAGATTGGTTGGTCTTTCAGTTGACCGTTTTAGGCAAACTTCTAGAACAGGTTCTGACTTGAAGTTGCTAGTGAAATGAAACATCTTCATTTTGCTTTCTGTTCTTTTGTCACAGGTTTCGTCTTGACATTTATCGGTGTTTGGCCAGTCCTGCTTTAATAATGTTGACAGAGGAGGATCCAATCCTACGAGCTTTTGAACTTAGTGCAGACTTGAAAGAATTAAGCCTCGTTGAGGTTGAATTTAGGTAGGAATTGACAACACAAATCAATTTTTATATTTTTATGACATTACAGGTGAAGAAATATGTATGCATTAGAAAAGGTTTATTCTTAATTTTTTGTAAGTGCAGTGTTTAAACTGATAATTAGATATAATAAGTTATATAATTTATGCTTCAGTAGTCATTTTGACAGTTTAATTACTTTATATCCTTTTAGGTATAGACATTTTAATGTGTGTAGTTGCATCAACAGTTCAAATTTCAGCTCTATTATGCAAAAATAAACAGAAATTATGCTAAATTCTGAATTATTTGGAAATCGCACACCTATTAATTATATCAACATCTCATTAATACTGTGCACTTTTTTTTTACTATGTCAGGGTAGAAATATTCAATACATTGTTTATACTGACCTGACACATGTTGAGAGTTGTTTTGGGTATTGTTTCTTAATTTTGCTCCTTACAATATAAGACTTTGAAGAGTGCATGTGTGTATGCATGGCTACATATACATGTGTATATATTAAAAATATGCATATGTGTGTAGAAGACTTCATACATATGCTCTATATGATGAACAAATGTTCAGTACAATTTCAGGTGCAGTGCAGATTTCTACCATTTTGTAACTTACCAGCACAAAAGCTTTCCAAGAATGTGAAAGCAAGTGTTTATATGAGGTAAAATTCTACTTTCTAAACAACGTGAATGTTTTACATTTTAGCTGCTTATCTTTCTTAATAAGAGTTCAATTGTTGCATTTTTGTGATACAACTTAGCGTTAAAATAGACTGTGTGCCAGGTGAGACAAGGAAATCATGTGATTTCTCTTCATGTGTTTAATATACTAATATGTAATATTTATTAAATAGGCTTTCATTTTCAGATGACAGGAATAAAGCAAAACCCAAAACAATTTCCCACCCAATTGGAAAGTCCAAGTGATTACTTACCAGTGCTATATTTTGTGACTACTACACTTTGTCATCTCCTGGAAGTAACTCTAAGCTTTAAGTCTGTGTATGGAACTCATGACATAAGAATTTGTGTTATTGTAAGTCTGTTTGTTAGATTTTCTCTAGTGATCTTGCAAGCTAAACTGACATGTAAACTGCTGACTTGTCTTAGGAATGCTTGGTCCTTGACATAGGACTTCTGGGGTGGTTTCTTTTAATTTGTCTTAATATAACATACAGTCGCAACCAGAAATGGACAGTTCATGATTTAATGGAAAATATAGGGCCAGTATAATAGTACATACTCCTTCTGTGTATTTCAGAAATGATTATGAGGAGCTTGCTCAACAGTGCAAAACCTTTGCTAAAGATTTACTTGCACAAGCACGGAATTCCCGGGAGCTGGAAGTGATTCTGAATCACACCTCCAGTGATGAACATGTCGACAAGCGGGGATTGTTGGAAGAGAGGATGAACTTAAGCCGCTTAAAACTTGCAATCAAGTATAATCAAAAAGAGGTTTGTCCTTGCAGTAACTTGATAGACTTTCCGTATCATATTTTGCTAGTAATTAAAAACTTTGTTGTTCTGCCTCTGGACACAGAAATGGAAATGAATTTTCAGGAGTTATAGAAGAGATGGTAATATACAGGGTATCAGTATGTGAAGCCGGGATGGTGCAAGTTACTGAGTGTTTCTTCAGTGGTCACTGTGGAGATGAATGTGGTATTTTCTGTATTGGCATATAGACTACTGCTTTTTAATGAGCAGCTCTGGGAGTGGTAATTATTTATTCAGATCCTCATTAAATCCTTGCCTACAGAGGCTTGGATCCTTAGGTGCCAGATATGATTTATCATCCTCTCACTGGTCATTAACTGTTCGGCTTTGTCTCAGGCCTTGCCTGTGCTATTCAGTAATTAGGTTGGACCTGTGTGGTATAACTGAATACCCCCTCTGTTCCAGAATGGCAGCACTTGTTATGCCATCAATATGCAACTTCCTCTGTGCTGTAGGTTACTGTCATTTTTGTCACTTCATAAATTATAACTCTAATTTTCTGTGCTGGAAGGCAAATTGGTATTTGTGGGATTCTCGTACAAGGACCAAAGACAGAGTGGAAGCTGCCTTTTCATGCAAAATCCATTTTTAGTTACCATTTGCAAAAGGAATTGTATAATTCTGTCTGTTCTCCATGTCTAGGCTTAAACTGTTTGTGAAACTGTTGAAATACATAGCATTTAAAAGTCAGGAGCTGTAGTTCTGTAATGCCCTATAACCAGCATTACACATTTCTGGTACATGTTCATCAAGCACACTGAAGTATTTGAGCAGTTCTTCTGGATTTGAGCATAGCTTGTTTTTACTACAGGGCTTGGAAAATAACTTTTTTGTGTGGTATGAGGAAGGTATGTGCAGAACTTGTTTTAGTCCTGACAAGATTACTGTAGAGACAGTTTTTGTATGCTTTATAAAATGTGGTAACAGCAAGGTTCTTTTTGTAGGTGTTTTTTGAACTACAAACCCCAAACAAATGACAAACCCTTCTCTTGCGAAATATATTCTTTTGTAACTCTGAGGTGTGATGTTATTTATATGCTAGATTTCTAAATAATTAGAAATCAAAACTAATTCTTAAACGAAAAACCATTAGAACTCTAGTGTGCATAATTTATGTTTAGTTGCTGGCTCTAGAAGGAAATTAAAATAATGCATGTTTGTGTTCATAGTGGTCCGTAGCAATTTTGGTCTCTTACGAGATAATTATTTCAATTTGATGTTCTTGCCTTTTGCTGTTAAATGGTAGATACATATAGTTAGAAAATTAATTTTAATGATGTAACTTAGTAATGTGTATTAAGAAACCTGAGAGTGATTCTTTGTTTATTTCTCCCTCCTCCTTCCCCCCAGTTTGTTGCCCAGTCCAACTGCCAGCAGTTTCTCAACACAGTGTGGTTTGGGCAGATGGCTGGCTATCGGCGCAAGCACACCTGCAAGAAGATCCTTACTGTTCTGATGGTTGGCATTTTCTGGCCAGTTCTGTCCCTGTGTTACTTGTTAGCTCCTAAATCTCGAGTAGGTCGAATAATTCACACTCCTTTTATGAAGTTCATTATTCATGGAGCTTCATATTTCACATTTCTGTTATTACTTAATTTGTACTCCCTTGTCTACAATGAGAATAAGAAGAATACAATGGGACCAGCCCTTGAGAGAATAGACTATCTTCTGATAATATGGCTTATTGGTAGGTATGATTTGAGTGGATTGGATGACAGTTGCTGAATATATATACAAAATTGCCAGTTTAGTGATACATCAACAATAAGTAATAACTTAGTCTTTCATGACCAGTTCTTGATTGGAAAAGTAGTTAATAATAAAATTTGGACTTGCTGCAGAGTTGGTACGTAGTTTAAGGATAAAAATATATGTTGCTATATTTATGTATGCATGCTCCATCTTAGTCTAAGAGATTGAAGGTGTGCATTTACCTCATGCTTGTTTCCAAACACAAAAAGAAGTATTATTTTCCTGTGTTACGGTTTTCTCTTTCTCTGTGTCATTGTCAGCGATTATTGTAACTGTACCAGAAAGGCTGCATGTCACTTCTGGTTGATGCAGCAGAGGGAGCACAGGTATAATTTTTGTTGAGTTCTCAAGAACTTTTGGTTGAAAATTCATAAAGCCTTTTAGCTTGTTTTTGGTTATCTGTCATGTGATTGGTTTTACATTAAAATTTACCTTAATATAAGGTGATTAGATACGTATTATTTGTTTAATTGGACTGGTAAAAAGCAGTGATATAGAAAAAAACAACACAGTTTTTATCTAAGTAATTCTGTGGGTGATTTATTTGATATTTTAGGGTGAGGGGTTCTTTGTGTAATGGTGGTTCCTTTCACAATTGAGCTGTATTAAAACTGTTGAGCAGTTCTTGCAGATTTTGGAAATACTTAGTATCCCCCACACAAACACAGGCAGGTCTTAAAAGAAATTTGAAAACTTCAAATTTTGAGTACAAGTCAGATTCCTCCTTTGCTTTGAAATTAAATATTATAATTTTATAAATTCTTTTGTTCCATCAAGCCTACTGTAGACAAAGTGTGTCATTAGGTGGTCTTGGTAATTTCAATTAATGGCTATAGAAATATATTTTTTTCTGTTTAAAATATTCTAATGTGGATTTCAAGTAAAATTTAAAAATTTAAGCAACATGATAATTAAAATCAGGTTATTTATCACATTATTGAATCTCAAGTTTTTGAATAGTAATTGCATTTATAGCTTAAATACTTATTTTGTAATGACATTATACTGATTCCTTAAAAATATTCTAGGTTGATAAAGAACATATTTAGAAAATGTTCTGCAAAATCAACTGTAATGAAAAGAATCAAGTAACAAGGATTCACTTACATTATTGTATTTCATAGTCCCATTAAAATACTCCCTAAAAATCATTGTCAAAATGGCCACAGCAGAATTTCTAACACTTCAGGTTAGTAGCAAGTTTTGTGTTGTTCTGGCTAAACCTTCAAAATCATGAATACAAATGTCTTCCATGGGAAAATAAAGCAACAGAACTCCAGTTCTTGTGTGTGTAAATATCACCTTCTTCTCCATTTACTTTTACTGATTCTGTAACAAATTTAGTGTAAAATGGTGATCATATGTAAAATTATACCTGTTCAGTACAATAGCTTCACTTCCCTGGTTTTTATTTTTTACTGCAGGAATGGTGTGGTCAGATGTTAAGAGGCTCTGGTATGATGGTTTAGAAGATTTTTTAGAAGAATCCCGCAATCAGCTTAGTTTTGTCATGAATTCCCTGTATTTGGCAACTTTTGCCCTCAAAGTCGTTGCCCATAACAAGGTGAGCACCAATCTTCATAGATCCAAAGTTTCTCTGGGGCTTGTGGCAGTGTGCAGACTGAGCAAATATGATTTTAGTACATTGCTGCAAAATACCTGAAGCTCTGTTACATGTGGTACGTTAGTCGTAGGGTGTTGTGGTGAAGTGTACAGCATTTGTAACAGCCCACAGTGTGAGTGCAGTGAAGGCTTTGGACTTCAATGCTCTGTGTGGTATGGGCTATGGAGTTGTCAAGACCTTGGGTCTTGTTGCACCTTGGTCTTCAAAGAGCAGTTGATGAAGCAAAGAGGAGTTAGAAAATACACCAAGACATGTCCAAGTACTTGGAAACCCCAAAGAGAGCTACTGTCTTCCTTGTAAGAACTGACTGGTCCTCCAAATGGCTTGATTTTTGTTTAGAGAAATGCATCTCATCAGATTTGGCATTTGAGCTCGCCTGATTCCATAGGTCAGTACTATGCAGAAAGCTGATAGTATTCTCTGTGTTTGGATTGCCTGATGCCTTTTTGTTACAGAAAGTTTTATTTAGCTTTTGAGTACTTATACTCAAATGTCTTAAGTGGTGGTGGTGGATTTTTAATTGGTTTTTGCTTGGTGGGGTTTTTTTGGTTGGGTTTTTCTTTGGTAGTAAGGATAAAAGCCGTGAGACCATAGAAGGGCCTTGTCTTGTCTGTATGAAAAGCCATCTGGATTTGATTGAAAATACGAGTTTTGAAAATGATCATTGCCATTCTGTTGCATGGGTTGTTAACCACACAGCACATGGCAAACTGCCAGACCAATTGAATGTGAATATTTCAGCAAAATCCAAGCCAGTGCAGTAGCACCATTATTGTGTCTTGAAAACTGTAAGTTGACAGCTGTCTGGCAGTTGGGAGGGAAATAAACTGGTTCAGTTCTTCCCAACTTGGTGTTTGGCTCATTTCCCTATCCTAATGTTGATTCAGAGGCTGGTAATCATTTGAAAAGGAAGGCTCCATTTCTTGGAAAAAAACTAGAGGGAGAATGCCACGTTGGGCTGCCTTCCCAGCCATTTGCTTTGCAACCAGCATGTCTCTAGTTGTATTAGTAGTATTTCCTTTGCCGAGATTTACTCTTTGCTAAGAGGCCATTGCTGCCAATTTAAATTGTAATCTTTTTGAAGATGCAGGACTCCTGTCCTATATAATAGGCATATAATGGTGGGTTTGCCCCATTTATGTGGCAAAATTTATTTTTATAGTTTATAAATCATATAGAAAGCCAAACAAAAATGTTCAGTTTGCATCTTAGGTCCATTATAGGCACCGACGCTTTAAGAAATAAAGGAAGAGTCTGTGTAGCAGAAGGATTTTTACACATGCAGTTGCAGTGTATAAAAAATGACTTATCCCTATTCCTTGCCATCTTTGTGCAGCAGAATCTGGCGAGTTATTATAAAGCAGCTGTGAGTTCCTTAGTTTTTGAATGTCCCTTTTGAGACAGCAGAAGTTGGTAATATAAATGCTGAATGTTTTCAGCCAAACTGAAAGTTAGGAATCTGTGGCTATTCCCTGAAGAAGTTGAATAGTAGTACTTAGTGGATAATACTGCAAGCAACAATTTACTTGTGAATCCCATTCTCTGTAGCCATTCATGAAGTCTGTTGAAGGAACCCCAAGTCATAAGTCTTTCAAAAACTGGTTAAGATCAGCTGTCACCACATTGCCATTGCATGTGTGCATTGGTTTTCTTTGTAGCATCTCAATGTTATTTTTGACTGAGGCCTATTATACTAGGCAATGCACGTGTTTATAAAGTGCATAAGTCCCTATTTCAATCGAACATGCAAAACAGAGTAGAAGTGAAAGCAGAACAGAAGAATAAATGGTTGGAACAAGTGAGTGGCAGAGTTAGGTGTTGAATTTAAATTGTCTGATTTCTGGCACCCTCTGGAATGACTTTTAAAGTACCTTTTTCTGAAAGAGGTATGACATCTATGAGTGATATATGTTAATTTCTTTTATGCTCTTGCCTATTTTGAAAGCAGAAGTAGGGAGAGGTGTATGGGTGCATTTTTGTATTTATAATGTCACTGATCTCAATTTGTCCTTTTTATATTTCAGTTTCATGATTATGCTGAAAGGAAGGACTGGGATGCATTCCATCCTACCCTGGTGGCAGAAGGTCTTTTTGCCTTTGCGAATGTTCTCAGTTACCTGCGTCTCTTCTTCATGTACACAACCAGCTCCATTCTGGGACCACTCCAGGTGAATATCATTACTGCCTGAAAAAATATTAAACCTAATTTGCTATCAAGAGTCTTATTGAAAATAGGAAAAGAAAATGCTAAAGTAAGAAAGTGAAAAGTAGAAAGAAGTGATACTGCATTGAAGTTTGATTTTTTTTTTTTTTACTAATATCTTGTGTAAAATATGCTGATTTAGATGGGAAAAAGTAAAAAAAAGAGTGAAAGACCTTATGTAGTTCAGTTAAGGTATTTTTCCATGATAGCTGTACCTGTACTGTCTTTTTGTTTTCATCTATTTTAAGCTTAATATATTGCCTAAGTTTTCACAGTTTGAAAAGTGTAAGGATCAGGTTCTTCCTGTAAAGTTTTATGCAAATAATTACCTTAGCTCTTATCACTAAAGAGACAGATGAATGAAGTGTGTAGGAAGGAAGAATAATCAAAAGCCTTTCTGTTTATATCTGTGATCTCATTGAAGCAGCACGTTGAGTTGTGCAAATTGCTTTTGTTTGAAAAATATAAATCTCTCAAGAGTATTGACATAGTCACCTGTTTATTGGTAGTTGTAAGAAGGGAGAACAGGTTTCTTCTTATTTGGAATTTGTTGGAGCCTTCCAGTGAGTAATGATGACAGTAAAACCTCCCACATTTTAATTACCTAATTTTCTGTTATACATTTTAAATGGAAATGTACTTGCACACTTCGAAAAAAGTACTAAAGTCTTGATGTTGCATTAAGCATTAGGGTTGTACAAATTGATTGAACACTGAAGTCTCTCCACATTTTAAAGAGATTCACTGTTTAATGTGCATATTTATTTATGTACTAGATCTTTCACAAGTTTTATATTAGGAGGCTGTGTTATGAAATTTTCCACGTAAATAAAAACAGTCAACAGTCACCCCATTCAGAGGCACACAGGAGCTTATGTTATTCCTGCTGGCCAGTAGGGCTGGTGTAACAACTCTTACAGTATTTTCTGAAAGTAGGTCACAAAGTTCAAATGGTGGTAATCAAATATGGCATGGAAACCCAACAGTGGGGGGCAGGGGAAGGCAGCTACCACGTTCTCTTGGCTCTTAGAGTTATTTTTAAGCATTCAGTTAGTTGACTCATTGGTTAATAAAACCTGTTATAATCCAGATTTGTAAATTGGCTGTGTGTGGTGGTTTTTATTGTTAACAGAAGGTAGAATAATACTCCCCTAGATTAGGTGATTAGATTTCAAATGCTTAGAAATTGTAAATACTTAGAGAGGGAAGTATGAACCTATGAAGAAAGCAACTGGCATTTGGGATAGGTTATTACACTCTCTTCCAAACAAAATAGTTTGGGGCAGTTTGCACTTTTTGTGCATTCCTGTTTCATCTACTTTGTCTCTCTCTTGGCTGGAACCACGTGTAAGTTAAAGGGTAAATGTTTTGTTGTTGGGATTTGGGTTGAGTTTTTTTCATTATAGGGTTAGATGTGATGGAACAGTTGGATGGGGAGTACAGTCATCCTCTGACCAAACATGCACATGATTGGTATGAGCTCTGCCCACAGCTGCAGAATCTCCATGACCATTACAAACTGTACAGACTCTGAACGTGCTGTGCTGCAGGAGGTACTGTGTGAGTCTCCAGCAGCAAAGGAGGGAGCAGGAATTCATGTCCCAGTAAAGCTGTGCTTGCAAAAACCTGGCAATTGTGTTACAGTTCTGCACTATGATTTGGTACAGATTTTGATTCATATAGAACTAGGCTTTCCAACACTGATTTATATAGATTAGATTTACCCAATCCCATTTTATATATATTTGCATTCTTTATAATGGTACACTGTTCTGAAGAAGTTTGTAGGAAGACTGATTGAATTATGTAAACAGTTTATGCTGTGTCTGTGTAAAAATTTGTGCTTATGTCAAAAGCAAGTCAAAGTGTTTCCTGTGTTGGAAAAAATCACAAGCATATGTTTTTATTTTTTTAAAGGTGCTGTATTTCTAATGTTGCAAAGTTCTGTATAGGATATTTTGAATTGGATACTAATGATCCGAATTTACTGTCATACCTTCTATGCTTTATCCTTCAATTTCTGTGTGCCTACACAGGTTTCTGTGTTTATTTAAAATCATACATAAAATGTACAATGAGTTAATTTTGGTATTAATTTGGTATACGAGGGGTTTTTTTATTAGTGATAAATTATGATTAGATTAATTCAGTGTTCTTCTAGTGTTTTCTTAACTTTATATGATGGCACTTATGTTCAAATGCATTTCATTTACTGCTTTTGTCTGTTGACCTGTGAGTTCCTTATTACCATTGGTATTGCAAATAAATAATAAGGTGTACGTACTGTTGCTTATCGTTATTTGGAGGATATTAATTTTCCAGGCGATATTAAAACTACTTGCATTTTCTTTTTAATATCTAGAGTTTTTCTCTGAAAAACAGTACAATGGTATCTCCTGACCTTAAGATCTGTTTAGCATATCAAAATTTAACTTTAATATTTAAAATGTAAATAGATTTTTGTTGATCAAAGGCTGAAGGAGAGAATACAAATAAAAATAACTGTTTTACTAACATTAAAAATTAATGTATTTCACAGATTTCAATGGGGCAGATGCTACAAGATTTTGGAAAATTTCTGGGCATGTTTCTTCTTGTCTTGTTCTCATTCACGATTGGATTGACACAACTGTATGATAAAGGATTTACTGTAAATGAAGAAAAGGACTGTGCAGGCATTTTTTGTGAACAACAGAGCAATGACACATTTCATTCGTGAGTTTGATATCTATAAAATAACTGTATTGTTTTAGCCCTTAATCTTTAGTAATTAAACAGAACTGGATTTTTTTACTGATCTTGAATTTACATTAAGCACTTTTGGTATTGGCTCTACCTAACCAGATACTTTTCGTTGTTATTGTAGGTTTATTGGTACATGTTTTGCTCTGTTCTGGTACATATTCTCCTTGGCACATGTCGCAATCTTTGTGACACGTTTTAGCTACGGTGAAGAATTACAGTCTTTTGTGGGTGCTGTTATTGTTGGGACCTACAACGTGGTGGTTGTGATAGTATTGACTAAACTCCTTGTGGCAATGCTTCACAAAAGTTTTCAGCTTATAGCAGTAAGTGGTTTCTGATTAATTACCAATTACCTGTAGCTTTGCATTTTACACAAATTTCTTCCTGGGTTGTGTAGACTCATGATCTACAGACCTCATAGATGAGTTCTGTCTGTGAGCTTGTATTTTGCCTTCAAGTAAGAACTTTTATTTACTTTGATCAAAAAAAGAAGCGTAATTTCTATATTAAATATGTTCAGGGCTTTGGCCCTGGGAATTGATAACTTTCTTGATACAATGGCTGTTCAAATGCTGGTTTTGATACATGTGGTGCTTCAGCATTTGATCAGGTTATACCTTCTGAACTTTATGCTAGAGTATATAGTGAATTGAAGAAAGATGTACTTATTTTAAATATTTAATATTAGAATATTCCAGCAAGCCTATTAAAGTACTCTGTAACCTATATATTAAAATGCTATATAACCAAAGTTACAAAATGGTCAGTTTTTCAGGGTATGAGAAAATTAAACTTATAAAATAACCTGTTAATATTTCTCCTTCTTTTCTCTGTTAATATTTCTGATGTCTTAGAATCATGAAGATAAGGAGTGGAAGTTTGCTCGTGCCAAGCTTTGGCTTAGCTACTTCGATGATAAATGCACGCTCCCTCCACCTTTCAACGTTATACCCTCTCCCAAGACTATCTGTTACCTTTTCAACAGTCTCAGTAAATGGATCTGCTCTCATACATCAAGTGGCAAAGTGAAACGTCAGAACAGCCTAAAGGTGAGCAGTGACTGTGAAAGCTCTAGTCTCTGCAGCTGGAAAGGTGCTGCTTGCTGAAATGAATTAGCAGATTGCTGCGTGAAGCTGCCTGTCAGAAGGTGAATGCTACTAAGATAAATAGGAACTACAGAATAATGTGTGTTGCATCCAAGATAAATGTTACCTATTTCTACTTAAGTAAAGTTCTATTAACTTTCTGGTTTGGGAATTTCAACCCACTTCCCTCCAATCCCCAATTTCCCTAGAAATAGTCTAAAAAAAAAATGCTTTGATTGAATGAAAACACATAGAAACCTCAAGGAAGCATGTGCTAATCTCAAAAATAGTGTGGTTAGAATATTCTTTAGAGAAGGTAATTGGTTTTAAACATATTACAGAAGTGTCAGAATAAATAACCAAAAAAGATCACTGAAGCCTCTCATTGTTGAGGGAGGGATTTTTTGTTTGTTTATTTTATAAACATTTTTTTTTACCCTGCAATTTTGCATACTAATTTTGAATCTTCTTGCTGACGAAAATAGCATTAAATAAATAAATTTAAACACTTTATGGAATTTGCACTGAGAGACATTCAGGATTACGGAACTCTCAATTGCTCACAGAACAATTACCAAGCCAGATAGATAAAAATTTTCAGTTTTGCTGGTACAGCAGATTATAATTTAATTTGAATTTTGTGGACAATTTATATGCATTGTATATTTGTGTACATCAGGATGTATTTATAAAATAGCTTTGTTATTTTGTTCACGTTTCTTCTCTGTTTGATTGTATATGGGCTTTAGGGCTCAAAAATCCCTTCATAGTAAATATGTTATGTTTCTTTAAAGGAATGGAGAAATCTGAAGCAGAAGAGAGATGAGAATTACCAAAAGGTGATGTGTTGCTTAGTCCACCGTTACTTGACTTCCATGAGACAGAAGATGCAAAGCACGGATCAGGCCACTGTGGAAAATCTCAACGAACTGCGGCAGGACTTGTCAAAATTCCGGAACGAAATGAGAGACCTGCTTGGCTTTCGAACTTCTAAATATGCTATGTTTTATCCAAGAAACTAGGCCTAACTTTTAAAAAAAAGGTGTGTGCTTTTAGATACCCATAGGTGAAAGTGTTGACCTACTTCTGTTGCCAGATCATGTAGACAAGAAGATTATTGCACAAAAATACAAAAATACATTTGAAAATGCATTTGCATGAGTTGCAGCTTGGTACCCAAGAGGTCAAAAGGAATGCAAAAACAGATACACTAATTTTCTTAACCTCTTAATCTTGGTGTGTATATAAAATTTGTATATAGGAGTTTTTTAAATGTTCCTCAGACTGTCTATGTCTGTCAGGTGTCAGAGCTTCATAACTAGCACAACGTGTTTCTTTCTTCTATTTTTGCTGTTTGTTCTTTTTTGATACTTGTTTTTCAAGTTGTGGGAGAAGATAGGCTTTTTAAAATAAAAATCCAGCCTGTTTATTTTTAATAGAAAAGTCAGATAAAGAATAATATAAAATTTCCAGCACAGTTGGAAATTATGTATGACTGTAGGTTACAGTGCATGTGAAGACTGTATGGCTCTGAAAGAGGCAGTTCTAGTTTTGTATGTTAACACTGACTGTAAACTGACATTTACAGAATACAGCAAATCAAATCAACAAGACTTTTCACTTTTGTGGGAACATTAACATTTTGAACACAAAACAGACAAATCATTTCTTGAACATTTATGGTTATATGTAAGACAATCAAACCCTGCTTGGATTTTTCAGCAGTGCCTCAATAGTACATTTTAATATACATGTTAGGATTGGGAACAGAATTTTAAAACTAATCTGTGAACATTTAATGTTTAGTATTTTGGGTTTTTAAAATCTAGATAAATTATTTGAATTATTAAAACCTGTGATTTCATGAAAATGAGGTGAAGCACATGACTGCTATTGTTTGCAGTGCTGAACAATTCCTGTGAAACATTTTACACTTCTTTCTGTGAGGTCATTGAGTCTTGTCATTGGAGAGGCATACTTTAAAAGGATCTGCTTGACACAGGTTTTACATATCCTATTTTTAAATTAGTTTTTCTTTTCTCCTGTTTTTTTACCAGAATTGTTGCCAAGCTAGACTCTTTTTTTGTGTCAGGAATGCTGTTTTGTGAAAATAGTTTATTTGACTTTGCTTACAATGGACACAGTAAGGACTTTGTGGATTTTCTGTGCTAGAGGGTCCTATATGGATTTATATGCTTATATATAATTCAAGCTGACAAACTGTAATTGAGAAATGTGATTCCTGTATTTTTAATTACAAAGTAAGTATTTTTATGACAGCTAAAGGATTGATTGACAGTTTTACTGTTATGATGGTGCTCTTCTGAAATGGTGGTATGTCCAGAAGGTGCAGGTAACCATTGTGGTCTTTGACTACAGTTGATTTTGAGAGATTGACAGAGCGGGGGCTTACATGAATGTTTACTTTTTTGAAGGAATTCTTATAAAACTCTTTCATGTAAAGGTAATATATTTTCCGTACTATGAAATTATGTATTTCTGAACTAGGTTTTAATACTCTGCTTCCAGAAGTGTTAGAGTATAGAGGGATTCTGACATGTGTTGGCTTTTCATGGGAATAGGAAGTTAACCTCCTGGTTCAAAGCAAACAGGATCACTGAGTTTTGTATTTGGACTCAGATCTCATGTTTGAATAATGCACCAACATAAAACTATGTGCTGTATATGTTATATATATTCAAGAAAGGAAGCAAATAAAAGCTCTTTGAAAAATATGGTTGTATTAATATTGGTCATATTGCAAACACATTATATCAGTTACCACATTGAAAGTATTTTGTCATGTTGAGGTAATAAGTTTAGGAAGGTAGCTGTGTTAATGTGTTACTGCCTTTTTCCTTCTGGACCCATCCTGTTCGGTTTATTGAAACCGAATAAATAATTTATTATTATTCATGCAGTGCAATGAAGTGATGCTGGTTCCAGACCAGCTGGGTTGGATCCTAGATGCGCTATCAGCTGTTTGGCACTGGGATGGTTAGTTCTGGGAACCTGGGGGTGTTGAGAGTATGAATGAAGGAGCTAATGGAGCTATTTGTGAGTGCTTTTTATACATGGAGCAGAGTCACTCAGAACTGGCTTGCTCATTGTTTTGTGGCACTGTGTTCCACTACAGTAGATGACCTTAGGAAGAATTGTACTTCAAAGCTCTTGGGGGTTTTGGATTGGGAGTTCCAGAGTTTTTATTTGTCACTGAAATACAAACCTGTAGAATGAGAGAGACAGAAAGAGAGAACTTTGTTCCCTGTCCTACCTTAGTTATATGATGCTTTGCATCTCTCTTTTATTTGAAAGCTGTTGTACTCCTCCTGTCTACTTGGTTACTGATCAGTATTGAATGCCTTGTCTCTTCATTTAGATTTTCCTAGTTAATGTGTGTTAAACGTGCTATTGCTTTCTCATTTGGCAGTTTAATACTGGCTGTTCCAAAGTCTCCCTTATGCACACTCACAGAATAGTTCTGGACAGGCACAGAAACAAAATTTTACATTTAAAAATATAAATTTGGAGAAGCTGGAGTTTACTTGGCTACAGGATTCAGAGTTTCCTTGTACAAATTGTAGTGCAAGCCATGAAAGGACTAAGTAGAGTTTTGGAGACAACTGAAAAAGGTTGATTTTTCTTCCTTTTCATGTTGTCTTAGAGGTAACTTTGCCTTCATAAATGAAAAATGGAGATGAAAATTTTCATACCTGCATTTGGAGCAGGAAGGTCAAAATCACTCATTACTGAAAGTCAACTTACTTTATGCTCCTGCTAAACTGTGGTCTTGATCGTTATTTCTGTAGAAATTATTTCAGAAATCTTGTTGTGATTAGGTAATTTGGTTCTGTTTGGTTGCAAGTTGGATTTCAAATGTTTGAAGTTTACAGTCACTACAAACTGTGTTTAAAAATTTGTAACAGTTGTTACACTGTGTTTTGTAACCAACTCAAGTTGAGAAAACCGGCACTGCTCCGTGTTCCTCTGTTCCCTGTTTCAGGCCTACTTCTACCAGTGCATTGATTTGAGAAAGGAACTCCTCTAAAGGAGAGCTGAGAAGAGCAGGCAGGAGCTCTCCCTACCTTCCATTTGGTAGATGATGAGTAAGCTGCCAGACCTTTCTTGCCTCACTGAAAAAAGCTGCGTGACAGATGGGCATGTCATCATAAATAAAAATAGATTGTTGTAGTTCAAGACAGCTCTGAGCATGATTTCCACATTGCTTTTCCCCAGGCTGCTGCCAAGAAATGCAGAGAGCACTGTGCATGAAATCCCTTAATCTGCATAGGAATTAATGCTGGAAAATTAAAATTCCAATCAAAAAGTTTTTAAATTTCAAAACTACATCTGCTTTGCAAACAAATGTTGCTGTTGGTTCCTCAGAGAAATGCTGTTTGGTTTGGTCAGCGGGGCAGTGCAATCTTTGAAGGGTGGCTGCAGCACTGAGCTGTTGGATGTGAGCTGCCAGCACAGCCTCTTTGTATCTCTGTGCCCCCCTCTGATCCTTCTGTCCCCAGCCCAGCTACCCATAAAGTCTTTGGAGTAGAGGCTGCTGAGCTGCCGAGCTGCACTGTGGCAGTGCCTCTTGGCATTACATGCGAGAATCCATCAATGAAAAGAATGGTAATCTGCATTCCACTGCTGGAATAAGCAATGGGTACTTCCAGTGGGGACTGTGTATTTCATTAGTTTCCTGCCTATGGTTGCAGATTATCCAAAGAACTCTGGTCTGGTATTTATATACAAGGAAAACAAATACTTAAAGGGATCTTAGATTCTCTATGTACCTTACCACCACTAAATTAATTTCTACCTTCCTCTACCTTATTACCTTACAGAACTTAATAGTGACATTTACTAACTAGATAGTCATCAGTGGAGAAAAGCATGGTGCTGTCTAATTCTTTGAAGAGTTCCTGTTCAGATCAGTTATTCACTGACCTCCATGTAAAGAAAATTAGACCCTTAATCAGCAAGGAAGTTTAGTGTCAGTTATATTGTGCAAGATCCAAGCCATCAAAAGCATGTAAATGATCAAAAAACAATTTCTATGTTTAGCTGTTTATAAATAATGAATAACTAGTTGGTGTATGATTTAATCTTAAAATATTTTATTAAGCACTGATAATAATGCAGAAATCCATGTAATAAAACAGCTTTAGAGAAAAAGCTAAGTTAAACTGAGTTGCCATAAATATTGCACTTAGAATTCTTATTTTACGTACAAAACTCCTTAAAAAATTGGACAATTATAAATTAGCATCTTCCAAGTAACTGGAATTTGTATGTTTGAGATCAGGTGGCTGTGCTGCAAATCTTCGGCTTTCAGACTTAGGAGGGTCTGTTCTCATCATGTAATGGATTTCACTTTGTGCCAGGTGTGCTTAGGTGGATGGGAGGGAAGGAAGGGTCAGCGTGGTCTCACTGTTGGCAGTCAGTTGCATTTCCATGACTTATGCTAAGTTAAAATGATTTTTCAATACATATAATAGAGCACAGCTGCAGAGTTCAATTTTGACATGTTTTGTTTTTCAAGGCATTTAGGATCTTTGAGTTCTTAGTCTTAAAACTCATGACAAAGCTGTTGGGAAAGACTTTGCCTCTACCATCTTCTTCTACCTGGCCCATGATGATGTAGTTTAAACCTACAAAGGAGAGAATGAGATTATAAGACAGAAACCTGTGACATCATTTGGTAAGTATAGTTCTTTACCTGTGGTTTCTGTTCATTTGCACTGTTTGTTACCAATGCTTTCCAACATTTTTTCCTTCCTATCTGCAGTATTTACTCCCTTACCCATCTGTGCCATGCTTGTTACACCACAAACTACAGTTTTGTAAAAATCAAGTAGATACACAGTTAAGTGTCTACTACATAATTAAATATATAGGGGATAGTATTTAAATGTAGACTGTCAAGTGAATCTGAAAGGCACTAGAAGTGCCTATAAACACTGGGTAATCTCACCACTATCATCCAGACTGGAATATGTCTCATTAGTTTTGAATATTTTCAAACTTGCTCAGCTTATAGGTTAATGCCCTTAAGCAATAATGCACTTAAATATTTTCATTCCCCTTCCCTCCCCAAAGATGTAAATATTTTCTAGATATCTGCAGAAGTATTCAGGCAAGGTGAACTTAAAGAGTGCAAGACCTGGCTTTGGAGAATTCAATTGGATCTGTGTATTTTTATGCCTTAGAAGGATTGGGGATTTGCAAGGTCTTGGGCTGGAAGGAATGGTATCCCAGGGATATAAACAGAACACTTCAGATATTAAGTAATGGCTATTAAATAATTCATTGAAATTTAGGTTTGGAGCCAGAAGTCTGCCTACAAGGAGACAGTTTGTTCCACCAAGGACATAATAATGTCCCCCAATGTGTAGTTTTCAGATAACTAAAGGCAAAAGCTAATTTTTGATCATGACTTTTCACTTTGTTACTGCCCACTTGGAATTAATGTGCTTAAGCACTGGTTTTATCTGGAATGATATCAGGGGTTTTTTGATGCTTATTAAATTATTTTGATTGTTTACTGCTACGGCTCCATTTATGTTCTCATGTTCTACCTGTTTACTTATGAGGCAGAGCTAAAAACTTTCATTTTTTACTTAGTTACTTCAGTAAAAAATACTCTCAGTATTTCTTGTAACACCTTTGCCACAATTAACTGGAATTTATGTTGGTTGATCTCTGTATAATATTAAGTAAGGTAGCTTTTGGCACTGCTGGCTGTTTGCAGATATAAAGTGGACTTACTACGAGTATTTCTACAGTAAAGCTGTAAATATATTCAGGCAATAGCAACAGTGGAACTTGTTGATTTCTGCCATATCCTGTGAGATACTGCTATTTTAGGTTTAGCAGGCTGTTGTCTTTCCCTTTTAAACAACTGTGTATAAAAACTAGCTCCAAAATACACGCATGTAAAAACAAAATCTATCTCAGCTTCATTTGAGAAATCCAAATCAGATTTTACCTTGCATCATGTGGCTTTTAAAGAAAAAGAGTTTTTCAAACTCCTTTGATCTAAGTGATCCTAACTCTTTGTCAGTAAAACAGAAAAATGCAATAAACCCATGGATTACTGGTTATTTGAAATTTATTGTAATACTAACTGCTGATCAAAGAAAGCACTACTGTAATTTTATTGATTTTTGTGGCCATATTTCAAATAGTAGTTTTTAGAACTGTTATCTTTTATAAACACACAAAGCAGTTATTATTGTGTACTTACCTCTCCTGATGAGAGGACACTGCTTACACACAACAAGAATCTTGGCACTCATATTCTTGCCAGCTTGTTGGATTGCTAAATTTCCCTCCTTATATACATTAATGATGGATATTGTTGCATGCAGACTGCCAGCCCGCGTTACTGCTGTGATTACAGTTCCAGTTATTACTAGAAGAAAAGACATTTAATGTATTTGGTATATTTTTATTATTTTTAGACCTAAATTTTGAGGCATCATAAAAACTTATTAAGTACATTAGTCCCTAATAAGGAAACAAACAGTATTGGGAACAGTTACTAAAAATATGAGCATCACTGCTAATAACTAACTCACTACTGTCAAATTTTGGTGGCACCAAATATGAAATTGTTCTACTATGTGTCGGTCTCTTGCAAGCCCAGTTCTCTATTTGATTTCAGCTAAACAGTACAATTTGATACTACTTTTAATGAGTCATTTTCAAATAGTGGAGAAGTTGAATTGAAACTCTTCTAGCCACAATCTGAATTCCCAGCTCTCTGACACTCCCAGATGAGTAGCAGGGAATAGTTAATGCCCTAAGAACTAGATTTTGATCTGAGGCCTGATACGAATTTGCTTATTTCAGCTGAATGTGGTTGCAGATTAGACCATCATATCTCCCAAAGATCACTCAGTATGAAAATTAATATCCTTTCTTTTCCCTACGATGACTAGATTAACTTGTAAACCATCTTTATTTATCAAAAGGAAATGGTAATTGGTATTAACAATTTGGTTTATTCTAAGGTCATCTTTTTAAATCAGATATTCTGTCCTAGGATAAATTAGATCTTCAGCTATCAAGTATGTACAGCCAGATTTATGCTACAAAACTGCATAATCCACATTTTGGGATTTTGTAAATTTGTACATTATCTTCCTTTAATGCAGAGTTTTTAATTAAATGGAATGTTCCAGTTCAATCAAGAGAGAACTGTAGATGTTGAAGTGCTGGGTATTGCAGCTATATTTCTAGAAACAATAAAATTAAATGCATGATGAGAGAGAAATAGTTATTATTTCTAAAACCATAAAGTCTGCAAATAAACTTACAATAAATCATATTCTATGAACAACAGACTTCCTATTCTTACCTTAGGATATGCTTGTATCCACAGTAGCATATACAATTTTTACTCTCACTTCTGTCACGGAAAAGACTAAAAAATGTCAAGTATTTGACAGGAGGTGGAAGAGGAGAATGTGATTTATTACTGTGATGCTAGAGGAAAAAAACAGGCTTTTTATAGTATCATTTACCATGAGACACAAGAGCTGAGGTATGGTCAGTAAGAGGAGACCATTTATGGTTTGGGTTTTTTCTCTGTTTCTTTTTGTGTTGAACCAGCCTGTACTGGTTGCAGGTCAAGAGAGGCTGGTGGTCAAGGGTGGGAAGGGGCTGCCCTGAGTCCATCCTGCCTCAGAGTACAGCCACAGCCCTCCACTGCTGCTTGGGCAACATCAGACAAAGCTGCCCTCGTATTCCTCAGACAGATTTCCCCAAATCTCATGGGATTCGCAGTGCAGCTAGAGAGAGTCAGGTTACAACGAACAAAGGGTTGTGGCAGGGAGTCTGCCCATCAAATTGCCAGGCATTTTATAGGGGATTAAAAAAAGATTCCAGTGTTAACATGGGAGAATGCCCTGACACATAACTGAATAGATCAGCAGTGACAATGCCATCCTAATACACAGCAGACACCATTTTTCCTGATCGATTTATGCCTGTGTACTGATAGCAGTGCTTGGAAGCTTCCATCCCTTCTAATTTCTTTTCAAAGTATTTTGGAAGTCTATACACTGAATTGTGGAACAGTCAGCAGGTGCAGCATGACATGTACTGCCTGGTTACAGAAAATGGAGATGACAATACAGTAACTAAATTGATGAATTCTGGGGTTGTCTTACATTGTCATTTGCTTTTCAAATTGGGAAAGTATGTTTGTCATAGATACTTGTGCAGTGCCTATTTCAGAGTATCTCCAAGAATGTACTGAGTGAAACACAGATACTAATGTCAGATACATAGATAAGGTAGTGTAAAAATACAGCTTATATATTAATGGCAACTACATCTGGTAAAATTTGCTTGAGTCTAAAAACACAGTAAGAATGAATAATTAAAAAGAAACGTTGCTTCCTTACCAAAGTTGCTTGAACAATAATTGCTTTCCAGAGTCCCACTCCTTTTACACTTCTGCTGGCACAGGGCAACTGTAGGTTTCATAACTTTTTGAAGAGTAAAAAGTAAATTGAAATGGAAATGAAGCATTTGATACAAATGCAAAGCACTATGTTTAAAAAAAGACAAGAAGCAAGACGAATAATCCTGATGTATACATGAACTAGACCTGGCATTTCAGGGGATGAACACCACAGTAACAATATTCCTTTTCTCTGCTGTCACCTCTGTTTTTTCAGGTGTCTCAGCTGTTTCTGTTCTAGTGGCCTGAGAGAATGGGATGTTGCACAAGATTTGCATGGGATCTAAAATCTGTAACTCACTGCTGTTGCCATACAGCCCTAAAAGTATCACAACATGATACTACAGTAACACTTCGAGGGAGGCGGTGGCCTTTTATTGGAAATTACCGTACGGTGATCAAAGGGATCAGAGTTCAAATTCCTGACCTTTTCTTCCCAAATTTTTCACATAGCTTCATATCAGGTAGTGCTGCATAGTTTTTCTTCATGACATTTTGAAACACAATGTTTGAAGGATGTATTTAAAATTAGGGATTGACATTTCCTTTCTGAAATGGAATGCTTTGTTTATAAACAACTGAATACACCTGGCATCTTTTTCCTACTAGGGTGGATGTTCATAGTCTCTGTACGTCACTTGGGTGACCCATTCCATGCAACATGTTGGGATGCAGTACTTTAAGGCTTTTATGTCCTTTTCAAATTTGTTTGTAATTATTCAGTGACATAGGTATTGGAAACATGGAGGTGACACTGCAGATTAAAAAAAAACCCACAGATCCCTACATAGCCCTAATTTCCAAGAAAAATTAAATTAGCTGTGAGAAGTATCTTTGCAGTTTTTTACTTTTTTTAGAATGGAGCATTTTGCAAAAGTTTTATTCAGCCTATATTTTTTGAAAAAGAACTTATGACTAATTTTCCATCAGTAATTTATACTTTTATACTTGTACTTATTTTTAATTGAATTGAATCCGTATGTAATTTTCCAAGTTTCTAAGAATGAACTAAATTATATTAAAATTACTTTGACTTTAGTGCAATGGCCATGACTATTAGAAGATCTGCACTGCTCATTGTTTTGCCTTTCAAATCCAAAGTTTAAAGGCTGGGCTTCATATTTTTTTAATTTATTTTGGATTGATTTGTTCCTTTTTTTCCCCCAGTCTCCTTGGTATTTGAGTCTTTAGAAAGCTAAATGCCTCCCATGAGGAAAAGTGCTTTAAAGAACAAGTTACTATGTCAGTGGTACAGGTCACACAAGTGCTTCCTATCTCAATGCTACACACAGCACACTAAAAATTAAGAATTTAATGTTCCTTGAGTCCTTCAAGTTAGTGTCTATAGTAGGAGGGTAGGAAATTCAGCAGGTAGATGAGTCCCAGGTGCATGCCAGCATGGTAACTGCCAAAAATTTATTGAGGTGCTCTGATTTTTCTAAATTTAAAACTGGGATTATGTGTTACAAAATATTCTTGTTTGGTCCTTTTAGGGCACTTTTTAGTTTAATAAATTTTGCTTGGTGACCAATTTTGCTATGATTTGTCAGTAGAGGCTGTCCATTGTTCGTAAGGTACTTTAGCAAAACATGAACTGGAGAAGAACTGAAAAAAAGTTTAGTTGCCTACCACTTTACATGTAGCAATACTGACAGGAAAATGCATGCCTGGATCCAATGATATAAGGAAGTCAATTACCTCACTACAGGTATTGGATTAATCTTCACTACTTTTACAAATGTATTTATACCATTTATTTATTTCTGCAAGTACTAATATTTTTATGTTACATAAAGACTGATGTAATTCTTCAAAGTCTAGTCTAATATTTTATTCATGCCTGAAGTTCTGTGCAAGTTTAAACAGATCTGATTTGCAAGATAATAAGCTGAGTCTATTTGAACTGGACACTTCTGAATATAAATGATTGCTCAGAAATGTAACTAAACTATAGAGGTTTGGTTTGCTTTTATTTGTTTTGAAGATCAGAAATACCTACACTGTGCAAAACTGATCAGACCTTGAAAGGACTTCTTATTTGTCTGCCTGACAAGTCCTTTTGAACACCTTCCCTCTTGTTCTCTCTCAGATGAATCTGCATGTTTTTATTTTCTAACACTGATGTCATGAAAATTGATTTGGAGTTAATTGGTAAAGTTAATCTCTCTTGCTTGTGTGAAACCCTGAACACAGCACAGGGTGATTGACAGCCTGGGTTACTTGAGACCACGTGTTTGAACCAACAACTTTGTTAGCAAGTACTTTAGAGTGAAGAACAGCTGAATTATTTATTGTTAGAGTAAGAATCACATCAGAATGATTTACAGGTCATTATGATTTCATTTTTATAATGTTTGTTTTCGTCTATTTTAAATACCTTCATTAGCAGTATTTAAGCACCACAGCTTCTTGGTTTCCTGCTGACAAGCCATTGCTGCCCTGACTTTTGATGTGTTTTAAGTACAAATCAGGTTATGTCTTGCAAAAACATCATAAATAATTTGGTTTTCTGCTGTAATTGTATCTGGAATCTCTCACATTCAGGTTCTAGAAATTCTAAGAATTTATCCCTTCAGTATCTCAGTAATGAGGTATTTTTAGCAATACCTTCAGAGAAATCCAACTCTGATCTTTCATATACGCTGTCTAGTCTTAAATATAAAAGGAGACTTATTTTTAGTGAGACATACTTCTCTGTAAGTTCCAATCCCTGAATATTTTCAAATAAAAATTATTCCAGGAGAGTGTCATATTGACAGGGTGTTGACAGAACCTGAAGAGGGCTCAGGTGGCTTCCATACCAATTTTGCTTGATCTTAATAACTATATGAAGAAAAATACAGTAAGATTTTTACATACCAAGTTGTATAGAAGAAAGAGTCCCTTTAAATAAAACTGATTCCTGAAATATTGGCAACTTCTTATACAAAATAAATTTGGTTATTCATTCTTCTACGGAATGTGCTAGTTAACTTGCTAAAATTGAGAAGAGACAGGAAAATTCTCTCAGGTGGAGTAAGTTACTTTGACAATGAACTCTTGCTGGGATAGACTTCCTTTCATAATGTTAAGTAGATTCTCCATTGAGTATATTAGTTTCAATTAATTCCTTCAACATTTGAAATACCGACAAACCATAAAGCTTTAATTTTTAGTATACTTTCTATTTTGTATTTCTGTGACTCTCTTCTTGGCCTGGAATTATTAATTTTTCTAAGGAATGAAATAAAGCCAGTAAAACTTACTTGAAGTAGCAGGGACTGTTGTGGTTGTAGATGGAACTGTAGTTATGGGTAACTTTTTTGGCCTAAATTTATAGTGGCCAATAAAACCATCAGCTGTTAAGCTTAAATCAGACAAAAACTGAATGAGCAACTCATTTCTCTCAGACAGAATAGGCCTAAAATAGAAAAACAAAATAAAATATTTCCATTCTTTTGCATGTCAAAGCAAAAAAGCACCCAGACTAATACTAAAAAATAAGTGGTTCTTTGCTGGCATGTCACACACTGGTGTTTTGAGGATGAAACTCATTTCCATGAAATCACCTAAAAGTCTCATTCCTGAAGTTTATGTCAATATGAGTATTGTTAAATTGTTCTGTGTGAGTTCATTGCAGACTTCACTTCCATGAAACATAAGGGGTCAGATTAGGAAAGTGGGAAAATACATTGAAGAAATCCTCAGTACACAGGGGAAGTAAGTAAATGGGTTTTTTTTTAATTTGGTTTTAATGAAAAATATACTGCACAATTGGAAGGGCTATGAAAATTCATCCAGTGTTGGATTCTGCAACTATTCAACAAACTCACCAAAAATAAAATGTTTTGGGTTATTATTTTTTGGGTTATTATATTCTGTGGGCTTTTTGTCAATGATTGGATATTGATTATCAAGGACTTCTTCAAAACACTTAATGAGGTTTCTGAAGTAAAAACTTGTCATTGTTTCCTGGTTTTTTGGGCAGATTTTCAGAAATCAGTTTACTCTGACGGCCGATTCTGACATAATCAAAAGTAAGGGGCTGGTTAACTGGAATCCTCTGGATTTACAGCTGCCATGGTGGTTGCCCAGATTAGACTTTTCCTGCTGCAGTATCGACACAGCCTGTGGACATAGGAGGGCACTGATTATCAGCTGCCAATAGTTTTGTTCTGCTTCCTGAAAACCAGGACTACAAGGCCAAATCTGAAAAATCTGACCCAGTCTGTGTATCCTGTCTTTTTTAAAAGGGCTGAGAGGAAAATGAGTCAGATAAAGTGAGGAATGAGCCAAAGGGCTAGAGAGCTCAGCTGGATCCTTGTACTTGAGTATCTATAATCAAAACATACATATTATGTTAATGTTCAGCTACCATTACTATTGGTGCTATACCAATATCAATAGCATTGGAATTAGCATTGGTGTTGTTAGACAGTGGTCTAATGAGGCCTGTTGGACAGGAGAGAACATGGGTTGGATCCAGGGTTAGTCATGGAGAGAGAGAGAACAAGGAAAACCTAGAGAGACACAAGATACTGAGCAATTTCTAGATGTTCAGTTGGAGGTAGAGAACGCCATGTTTGATTTAAAAAATAAAATCTTTTAGAAGCCTGTTACAAAACCGTTAGCAAAATGACACACAGTGGTAGTGAAGTTCACAATTAAAGAAAGTTACTTACGCTGGTGGACTGTCTCCACAGTACTTCCCAATTCTTTTAGCATCATTGATTTCCCCACCATTAAACACTGCAACATAGTCATATCTGCAGTAGTTGTCTCTCTCCACATCAAACTTCTCAAACTTTAACTCTATTAGCTAAAGGGAAAATGGAAATAAATCATTATGGTTTTGACATGCAGAATTTATTAATACTTCTTGTTCTTATTAATACTGTAAGTGACATCTTCATATGAAGTACTATTTAATTTTTCTTTCTATAAAGGAAAATTCCTTAATCCACTTAATTGTAAAGCGTTCTAATCCACATCTCCAACTAATAGTTCAGCATATGACTCTAATATTCTGTATTTTCTTCTCAAATGTATGCAAGTAACTTCTGATGAAGTTATTTTTATGAGTGAATGATAGTAGGTGTTAGGTGTTACAATGCTCCTAAAATAACTACAGTAAGTGTAAACGACAGAAAAGGGGCTTTTAATGTCACTGCATCATTCAAGATACGCTAAAGAAAAAGCAAAGACAAAGTTGATACGAGCCATTGCACTGACTTCATTAACAGCAGGGCCTGAATCACTGTTCTTGCTAATGCTGTGTATACTTGATGCAGAATTAAAAGCATTAGAAATTAAAATGTTGATAGAAAGAAAATTAGCAAATAGTAAGACTAAACCCAAGACAAAGTAAGTACTTAAAAGAATTCTGTTTCCATGTTAGATTTCCATAATTGTTGAGGCTTTACAAGTCATAAATGAGAACTAGTATAACTCTGGTATTTCCAGTACTTATGCTATTATCTCCAATGACTTTTATTTATGGAATTTTGTACTTCAGGAAGAAAAACAACATACAAGAAAACAGAAATAGAATCTACTACTCTGAAGTGAAGTCCTGCAGAATGACTGTGGCAAGGAAGGGAAACACAACCTAACTAGTGCCTGGAAACAGAGGTAATATATGCATTTACATTGCTTCTAAAATGAAGCACAAAAGTATTTGAATCACCTTCCCAGAAATTGCACAAATAAGGCTTGAATGACAACACTGATTTGGGCTGATTGTAGATCAACCTTGTTAAAGGTCTGACTCAAACAAAGATGGTATTAAATCTTCTAAGACTGTACAAAGAAAAAAGTAATTTGTACATGGCATCTATTTTATTTGATTTACTGACATAGTAAAAGTTATTTTGTTCTACAGTCATAGTAATGATAGCCTGTTATCACCTGATGACTTAGTTTTGCTTGGATACAGTTTCACACTATTAAGATGTTTAAGGCATAACTTTGTTTTCTATAAAGTATGAGTAACCTTGGGGGACTTGGTTTCAGAGGTGACTAACAGGCTTGTTTCAAAACCCTCATCATCAGGATGAAAAAATGCACTTTAAATGGAAGTACCCATCTGACTAACATGTTTGTGATCAAAAAAAGATGGTATAGAAAGAAGTAATGCAACAGGGAATAGAAATGCTAAATTTTTCCATAGCAGGCAAAACAGCAGGCCATAATATCTACTTTACTATTGTTCAGTGAGTGCACTTTGCACTAATAAGTATTTCATGATAGAACAGGAGCTCTTCATGATCAGGAGAATCTCCTTCATCTTCTGTAATAAATGAAGTAATTATTGGTTTGTATTTGAAGCAACAAAACAAGAGTGCCTTGTTTTATTGTTCACATGCTTATGAAAGGCAAATAGAGACAATGGTACCTAAATTCTGGCAAATGGAAGACTGGGGAGCTTTTTATGTGCACTTGAAGAGAGATGCTTATTCACTACTTCATTGAAAATGGCTTTTGTCACTGTCAAAACTCTGCCTTTTTTATATGCAAACAACCACTGCTGCAGTACATGAATAATATATATTTGGAAACAGGTAGATACATGGAATAGAATCATCAAAAGGCACAGGGTATAATGCCCTTATTTTTATGCTTGTATAGCCTTTCTTAAATCTTCTCTATGAGCTTAGGAAAAGTTCTTAGGCTTATCTAGAGACATTTGGAAAGAACCAAAGTAATCTGCAGTTTACAGATAAGGGTTTAAAAATCACTGCCTATCTATAGGATTGTTTAATGACCTGTATCTAGCAAACAAGGAATGTGGATTAAAGAGGACTACAGGAAAGACTAATCTGACATACTGCTTCAGTTCAAGGAAGGAACTGTCTTGGTAAACGGAAAAATAGGAAAGATCAGAAGAATGTATTTATCTGGGGCAGCTTTTTTTATTTCAAGGATTAGTCATGAGCAGAAGATGAAGAGGAAAGTCATCTTTATATGTAAATGAATTTTAAAAGCTGGATGTGTTAAGGAAAGCAACCTACCAAACATGCTTGTCAACCAAAACATTCAATCATTGCAGACCTCCTGCTAAGACACGGAGCAGATGGCTCAGCAGCAACCAGAAAATGTGCAGCTAGCATTGAGGTTAGCCCTATGGTGTAGAGAACACACTTGTGTTTGCCACGCGTGGCCCAAGAGCCCTCTCAGTCTGCTGTGATATCTCCTCAGGTCTTAATGAAGCGGTAACGTGCTCTCATGGCATCTGGCTAATTAAGCAAGCATGTTATGCGATGGAGCCTTCAAAATATAAAATAAACTGCTTTTAATAAATTCAATCAGTTCTACCTGGGTACCTCAATACTAACCTGCAGGAACACCAGAAATGCTCAAATGTTGTTAAACACAGCATTGATCATCATCATGTTCGGTGCTGAGATGATCACCTGCCCTAATTTAATTTGCATGGTATTTTTTTAATTAACAAAATAATCTTTAAAATCCCCCTGTTTTAAAAGCCTCACCAGTCACAGATGCTTTAATGGGTTTCATTTAGGGGACTGTACCAGTGCGTGGCCCTGCTGAGGAAACACAGGAGTCACTGGAGCGAGAGAGGAGAAGAAGGTGGGATCGCTGGAGCGCAGCTGTGGCTGTGCTCCCTGCCCAGCCTGGCGTGTCAGCCGGGTGGCATTGCGGTGTCCCAAGGCAGCTGGCATTGCAGTGTCCCGGGGCAGCTTGGGCAGCTCTGAGCTGTTGGTCCCTGCAGGCACCGCAAGCCGCGCAGTACCAGCAGGGCGATGGCAGCGCCTTACCTGGTTCTTCGGGGCCACGATGTGCCAGGAACAGGTAACTCCCGCTGGGTAGTCCCGCTCCGGCCAATTGGGCGTTTGGAAGGACCCCGACGGCTTCTCCAGTCGTCCCCCACAGTACTGGTCCCCTGCAATGCAGCAGGGTGCGGTGCCCTGAGCACGGCGGGAGCTGCAGCCCGGGCACGGCCCTGAGGCGCCGCAGGGCGTCGCTGAGGGAGCCCAGCCGCGCCCGGCCGCCTCTGCCACAGCCCCGCCGCCGGCGCAGCTGCTGGCACCGCTGGGAAAACACAGTTCATAAAGGGCAGCAAAACGAAGGGAGAGAGGCATTCCTGCAAACACTGGGGCTGGAGGAGGAGGAGAAGCCGCAGGTACTGGAGGAGCCATCCCCACAGCCCATGGGGCAGCAATGGTGAGGCTGACAGGCATTCCCAAAGGAACTGCAGCTTGTGGAATGTTCTTAATGAAGCGGGATCTTTTTCTTCCAGATCTCTTGCCCTCAGTTCCAAATTAAAAAGCTCCGTCAAGTATGTAATCCTTATTTACAATATTATTATGAATATTATTAATTAAATTAACTATGTCGGGTCACAGTTAATGTGTCTTTCAAGAAGTTATTGATACAAGGTTACAACTGGAGGGCCTGACAAATGACTCATCACCCACCCTGCCTCTGCCGAACAACCCGTCTAGTCTGGTACCACACCAATGGCAAAAGCCTTGAAAAAGAGTCACTAACTAGGGGCAATACCACTACCCTGTGACCTCACAGCCTCTCACTGGTCATACTCTTCCCAAGCACCAGGCAATGCCTTTATGTTGAATAATACCTGATGAATTTTGCTTTGATATGTTTTTGTAAGTGTTTTTAAACAGGGGTAGAAATGGACAATCCACAATATCCCCTGGCACAAGATTCTACTGCTTCACAGGTCACAGAGAAAAATCACCCTCTCCTTTCCTTTACAGCCACTTGCTCATCTGCTTTTTATATCAGAAAAGATGGACTGTGGTCCCCATTCACTTTCTCCATACCAGTCATGACTTTAAAGCCCTCTCCTACAGTCCCTTTGACTTTCTCTTTTCCAGCATGAAGAAGTTCATGCTGTGCAGTTGATCTTTGTGTATGTGATGTTCTTTTAACTCTATCATACTTGTTGTCTCTGATTCCAATAATTTTATCCTATTCAGTTCTGAGATGGGAACATCAGAAAGGCACACTTTATTCAAGACATACATGCATTATGGATTTATAATGGTGTAATTTTTTGTTGTTATGGTTCGGTCTTTATTTTCTTTTCTAAAAATTATTAAGTTTCTGTTTCTTTTTTGATACCTATTAAGCATTGTATTGATGCTCAACTACTCTTTTCATAAATTATTTATTTTAAACTTAACATCTAATTCCAAAACAGTAATGGTCTACTCAGAACCTGCTGTACTGTACACAAAGTTAGGGTGATTTCCCCTTATTTGCAACATTTATCTATATTGAATTTCATCTACCCTTTCAATGACTAGCTATTACCAGTTTACTACTAGGCACAGTTCTTCCACTACTCTTAGACTAGTCAGCCTTTCTCTTTACTATTTGATTAACTAAGATGGCTAAACAGTTACACTTTGCTATTTGCTAAGCAAGATAATTAATAAATATGTTGAATAGCACAATCAATATCTCTGGCACCACATCTTTTTAGGCACTAATGTGGCTCTGCACAGAGCTGTACAGTTATATTTGTCTTCAGCACATATATAATGGTTAATTACCTCTTTCATGTGGTTCTGCTGCAGAAAACTTCGCAATGAATCCACTTCCAGCAGTATTAGCATCTGAAGTCATCTGCACCAACATTTTATTGGTGCTGGATACAAGGGCACCTGGTTTCACAGTACCACAGAACCTGCCGATGCGCTGTCCATTGGCGTGGCCGTTGTATATATCCACAAAATCATATCGGCACAGATTGTCACTTTCCAGGTCTAAATACCGAAAAGAAAGAACCACCACTTTTCCCTCTGGGACCTGCAGAGAGAGGAAAGGAGGGAGAGATGCATCTGGAAGTGTGACCATATATCTATTGGATCCCACTGTTTGTGTTACTGTTTTCATACTCTTCACCTTCTGTCAGGTGAGCTCTTTTTGTCAACTATATTCCAGGCAATGCAGTTTTTAAAGTAACTTGGACCAATCCTAAATACAAAGCCTGGCTATCTCTTGCCATTATCTTATTTCTGATCCAGAAAATGTCAGGCTAGTCAGGCTCATGCAGTTAATTATAAACCAGTTCAGCTTCGCATGTTTCTCTTTATTTTCTGCTGAAAGTACAGAATCAGCCATGCAGCTCCCTGACACCAAGGTGAGGGGGATGAAATTAATATGAAAGAAACAGGAACAAGCAATTTACCATTTTAAACAAGGAAAATAGCCTCTCTTTCTGATTGGTGTTACCAAGTTTCATAGTTTTAAGGATTTTTTTTATTTACTGACACACACATTTATAAATAAAATTGGAAACCTTAAGGCTAACACTGTACAACCCTAATATTTAGTTATTGGAGTGGCTGCAGTGAAACAATTATATTTGGAAAGACTGTGTAAAACTATAAACAAAAAAGAACCATTCAAAAGAACCATTAGTGGGTGTCCTCAATATAGAAGAGAGTTTTGTTTTCTGAAACATCTGAGGAAACATAAGACAGGCCAAATCTTCTTACATGTCTGCATCTGTGGACATTGCAAAAGAGACAGGAGTACAGAGAAGGATGTAAATTAAGACAATATAATAGTTTACAAGGAGGAGAACATTTCCTGGGATACAGTTACAAGCTTTTAAGAGAAAAATCAGAATACTGGTTGTGAAAGAAGTGAAAACTATTCTAATAAAGCACTTAATGCTGTGTAACAGAACCAGAGGAAGGGAAACAGTATTTTAAAGTATAGAGGGACCCTAGACAGGCAAGTGTAATTATCTGCATTCAATCCATGTCATGGTAGAGTGGTTAGCTATTAAAATAATTGCAGCTGTTCTGCTTTCCTGAGACACTACTATAATTTTCTGCTTTAAACACACACTTAATATATCTACATTAAGTTCATATTTGAGCCACGTTATTTAAGAGTTCATGAATTTTTTTTATTTCTTAAGAGTGACTCATTTTAAAACACTGGTTTGAAATAAACTAAAACTAAACTGTTCCTATATGAAATTGTCAAACTCTTTCATCACTGAGTCTCAACAGTTAAAAATTGCTTGTCAAATATAGATGGAAGTGCTATAAATGGAAGTAACTGCTTAACCCACAGAAGATACTAATAGAGGCAGCAGCTCTAGATGTACTAAAAAATGTGCTGTAGGTGTGTTCAGGTTACTCATTTGTGTGGCTGCTTTTGTGTCCAGTGCTGATACTGATCCTGCAGCAGCTCTTCTCAGCTGCCCAGGGTCCATGTGCACACTAGCTGACCACCTCCACTGCAGCTCCTGCTGCTGGTTTCAGAGTATTTTCCTTTTAAGTTCAAAGTTATCTCAATAATGCATTCAGGTCCCCTGTGCTCATGCACGTTGCTGCTGCTACTACATCAAAACCACAACTGACCTAATCTTGAATTTATTCCTTGAATCACTGCTCTCATATCTAAATCTCTTATTGCATTCACTTGTCTTCTGGTCTGAATCACTGAATCTGGTCTGAAGGCATGGTCATTTTAACAGAAAATGAGCTAAAATGAATTTGGTATTCCTGCCAGAAGACTTGAATATTATTTATGGTTATACTACAAACTCTGTGTGACTGGACAAGTCAGTTCAGAAATGCTGACAGTAAAATTAGTTAGATAAAGTCAAATTTAGGCAGTTAGATTACAGAAGCATTTTTTTCAGAAGTATGTATGTAAAATAGCATATGCTCTTTTAGGGTGAAAGAGTCATTTTCATAAGTTTGTACAACTGATATGACAGGACGCAAATGGGGTGACTTTTAAAGGCTATCGTGTTTTAAAACAAACTATCATGCCTACAGTTACGTTTGTCCAACATATTCCACTACATTGTCTTGCAGCTTTGGCTAAAACTTGTGCGTCTTTAAGATGTTTCCCCTTTTCTTTCCCCTGTTTTTGAAAGCTGACCAGAAGTTGCTCTAGCATATTAGATTAAACAGTTTTATCAATGCTTATGAGATTTTTCCCTGCTTTCTCAGCCTGAATTGCTTCTTTGAATATACCTGCTCTCTCCAGAGTTTGAAGCAGGAAGTGGAAATGTGAGAGGTGGCCGGTTCTGGGGTAAGAAAAGGTCTTTTTGCTGTCCTTGTGGAATTGCATTGAGATTTAGCCAAGTGGTTACCCCTCAGTAACGCTGATGGTGCTCACTGACAGCTTTGTTTCAGGAGTGCACTGACCCAGCATTGCTCTACTCACACCAGCCTCAAGGCACTCACTCCTACCCCTGCAGATTCCACTCTCTTGTGCTGCCCATGGAGGACAGAGGGAAACAGGACATGGGACAGACCCCTGCTCAGGAGGGAGAGGACGCTGGCAAAGCTGTCAAACTCTGAACTGCAGCCAGCCATTCACTCAAGCCTTAGGTTTTCTGGTTCATGGGATGAGTCATTCTATGCAGTGTTGTGCTTCCTCCTCCTCTCTCCACCACTGGCTATGCTATACAACATTACACTTGGTAATTATATTTCATTGTAGTTTTTAATCTTTGCTTCTGTCAGTTTAGTCTATTTGAACTTGGTCAAGACTGTCCCCCATAGATTTACTGACTTCTGTTTCATGACAGTTTGTAAAAATAAAGGTGTAGGAAGAACTCAACCACATGGTGATGAATGTTTAACAAGGAGCCTACTGCAAGTTTTAGTTGTCAGAATAATCCTTGCTCATGTTCAGCTGAATTTGGGGAGGTAAGTCATTTAGAGAAATGTAACAGGCCTTTACTTACTGCTATTATTTTATTTTAAAAATATACTTGCTTATTAAAATATTTATCATTCACAAAAATAAGAAATTTGTTCCAATATGTTAAATCAGTTAAAATATTATGATCTGACTAGATGACAATCAGAAGTGTAGAGGATAGTGGTTTCACATTCTGGCAGCAGCTGTTCTAGTTTGCAGCTACTCCCAAGAAATCTTGTGTTAAATACAAGCATCTTTGAAAAATTGTACTTTTCTTTGATTTCTATCATTTGCTTTTTTAAATGTTTAAAACTAATGAGCTAGGATCTGCCAATGTTTATCCCAGGACATTTAAAATATTGTTCCATGAGAAACACAGGGGAGCAAGCAAAGGCCAGCGTGACTCAGTATTGTTTACTTTGAGCCACATCTGAGCCTGATGCAGTAAGAGGATGGGATACCTCAGAGGAAGAACTGGAAGGAATTCAGCTCTTAAAAGAAAAGAGAAAAAAAAAAGGGAGGAGTCAAAGGCAGAATGATGCGATGCTTCCTCTGCAGGGTGTGCCTTATTTTTGTTTTATCCATCCAGCTGGTATCTTTCAACAACAGAGGCACTTCATCCTCTGCCTCTCCTTGTCACAAAGAGGGCAATTGATCCATACTCACTCTCTTCTTCCCTTCTTATTTTAACTCAATGAACTTCTTTAGGTTCAAAAATTATGATGCTAAACTCATGCAAAGGATGCCTTACTCCTATTGAAGGCTAAAGGAATTTTTAGAGGGAGTTTTTATAGAGCATAATTCCCTAGAATCATCTATGTAGATTACTAACCTCTTCAAAAGGGCATGATTATTCCATATATGCAACACACCTCAAAATAAGGTCCCTAGATTGTTTTTGGTTGTCATTCATTGCAGATATTTCATATAATGTTAATCAAAATTCAGTTACATTTAAAGTAGTGAAGCTGTTTTTCTGTTGTTGTTCTGACTGAATACAAAGCCCTCTTCATCAAAACTATGTCATTTAGATTATTTACTTTGAAAATAAACTTTGGCAGGGGGATCCCCTTAAATGCCAACTTTCATAAATATATTCTGTCTAACTTTTAAACCGTTATTGGGTTGAATATATTTTGATATATGTTTAATAACAAAATGCTGATTGTATGTTTTGCCATAGCAGTCCTAGGTAGAGTTGAAAAATACATCAGCTACCTGCAAGCCAAATGTATTATTTCTCTCTACTGAGAATGAATGTGCAAGTTATTTGGAGTTACATCCTGGGGAGAACCATGATTTCTGCCTAGTTGCTTGTTCTCTAGCTCCAATTCTTAAAATTTGTATTAGCTTGCTCTGCCTGACAAGGGCACTAGATTCTGTTCATCTTCTTCTTTTCTGGCAGTACAATCATGTGTAAAGATTTGTCTTCTACTGGAAGGGCAGTTTTACAATTATACAGGAAAATGAATGCTTAAAGCATAGAAAAAATTATTTAAAATATCCTGCTCCCTCAGGGCAGATTCCCAACTGCCCTGATAAGTAAATTTTTCAGACCTTATTGTCAGCAAACCTGCTGGAATGCAACTCCTGAACCTTTAAAAACATAACCTTACATAACTCTGACAGTTTTCAGTATTATTGTTGCACATAAAGTTGTCAGAGTTTTATGGGAACTAAGCAGTCTGCCAGAAAAACACAGGACAGCAGTCCAGATTCTCAGACTATGTGACACATTTATGTGAGTGTGATGGCCAAGAAGGATTACAGAGTATTAAAAGTAAGTGTATATGGCATATTTTAGATAAAGCTATATACATTACTATAGGCAAGGAAATAGCTGTACAAATGACTTCTTAGGAAAGCCAGCAAAAAGCTGCTGGGTAGTCTGCCAAGGTTGTAATAGAACCACAAGCATGTGCTGAACACTTCTTAGAGCTCTTAGAATAGAGAAGCTGTTTTCTTTAGTCAGCTGAAAAAGTCCCAGTCTGTTGAAATAACAGAACCATAATTGAGTTAGACTCTTCCAGCTTTAGCAAACCAGTTGGAAATATTTCAGATGATACCTGAATGTTACATTGGTTTATCTGTATTACCTGTAATGCTTTCTAAACCTGTTTTCCTCTAAAGAATGAATTAGCTCTCATTCTGCCTCTCTGTGCATTTCTTGTGCAGATGATGAGATCCTGTAGTTGAGAAAACAACAGCTTTGTGCTTCTCGTGACCCAGACACAAAGTGAATCAACGTCTCTTTCAGTCTTGCAGACTTGTCAGATCCTGCATTAGCAAAGTGTTTTCAGGAAGGTGTTCACAGCCCTTGGCTAAAACGGACAGGCAAAAAGTCTTAGTCACTTTCTAAGACCAGATGCTAAATGAGGAAGACTAACAGTAACTACAGAGTATTTCTTCATGGCAGTGTAACTGGCTTTCTTACTTGGGTGCTATTGCAAGCTATTCTGAGCCTCAGCAGTATTTGGTGAAAGGATTTTGTTGTTTAAATTCAGGCTAACCAGCCCCTTGGGTGTACCACTTTGCCACAGTTTGGTAAACCATCTTTTCAAAGAGAGTACAGGCTTAGTCTTGCAAGTTTTGTAGTCCTTGCCTTCCCTACATCCTTCCTGCACACCTAAAAGACACAGAGTGTTCTACAGTTGATAGAGGAAAAGAAATCAGCTTGGCTTAGTGAACAATATTGTTTAATAAAACAGGGGTTAAATGAGGTGAGGGCACAAGTAAGCCTGGTCTACTCCAGTTGTGCAGCCCTTCTCTGGCTTTGGGCAAACTATAGAGGACAAGTAGAAAGCAGTGAAATGGCAGCACAGCAGAAAAATGGGAGTCAGGGTGATCATGAAATGACAGAAGCCATCGAGTTCCTCCCATTGTCAAGAAAGTTCAAGTGCAGACACAGCTCTGCTACAGCTTTATAGTAATGCTTCTCACCATGCCCAGGCTAACCTGGATGCTGCCATCTTGTTAGCAACAGCCACATAAAGTCTGCAATGAAACCACTCAGTATGGACTTTCTAAGTGCCATCATTTTTTCTCTTCTCCCTCTACCCCCCATTATGAAGGGCAGATACATGGCATGATTGAGTAATTGCTTCTTTAGTGCTTCCTCCATTTGTTATATAAGTTTTTTAATGGTAAAAATGTAATGCTGTTATAAGCAAAATTATTATTTCCCTACAGATTCAATTTTGAACTTTTGCACATCTAATACTAAGTTATATTGGTAAACTAACTTTGTGTGTTTTTCCCTTTTATTTAAGGCATGTGTGTATGATTCCAAATGCAATTTGTATCTGCTCTTCAGATTGTAAGGTGGGCCATGCTGGTTGCTGTCACCTCAGCCCCTCAATAGCAAGGAAGCAAGTTTATGGGCACACACTGTGTTTCACATTACACTCTTCTGGATGAGGTCGGACGCAGATCAAAGGTAACTTCTAACTAGGCACCAATAATAACAAAACAGAAACATGCAGAAAGCAACTCTGCAGCTTCACTGGGATCTTTCAGATAAAACGATTAAAATCACATCACTCATTTGGTATGTGAGTTGTTTTAAACTGAACATTGTAAACAGATCAATGTCTCCCACTTTGCGTCAGCATCTCTATAGTAGCAGGAAACAATTATCCTGTGACATCCTATTCTCCTGCCAACACCTAGCCTGTGGTGCAGTCTTTGAACCAAAGTTGTCTTTAGTGATCCTGTCAACACACAGATTAACTTTTTTTTTATGCCTTCTTATACTTATTTTTTTCTGTAGGCCCGAATGTCAGAAGAGTTCGTGGTGAACTGTGACTAAAAAAAAGACAGGAAATTTGGTGGGCAATTTCAGAGGGTTTAACTTCTGCAGATGTGAGGAAAAGTAATCATTCACTCACATCCCTTTCTCTGAGTCTGTGGATACGGGCATCCAGAAAGGGAGTATTAGTCTTAGTGGTTTCATTAGAATCTGTTGTCCATGAATATGATATCTCTGTCCTACTGTCTCATTTCAGCTTCAAAATATCAATTGTATCACATGGTTCCATTTCACATAGTCAACAACACTTCCCTACTGCTGTCAGCCCACTGTATGACAGACTCCAGATGTCCTGGCTGGCAGAAAACTGCTAGCAGCACACTTCAAGCAAACCTGCCTGAATTTTTTGGGCTTGATTGAAATTTTTTATATGTCTTCTTGCCAAGAAATTTAGCTTTTCATGATCTCCACCTCAAACCTTTTCTTTGATAGAACTCACTATCACTTTCTACAGTGACAGGAAGGGGAGATGTTTGCATGTAAGTGGGTTAATTTAAAACAATTAGAGGTGCATCAGGGAAGTGAAAAATTTGCTTCTGACATGAGGCAAGGCCAGTTCTATTTCAGCCACTATTATCATATTACATCAACCCTAAAAAGCTCCAGATAGCTGAGCTATTTTGAATTACTGAGTTCATTATTGCACATATGTTACCCGATGTAAAACACAATTTAACAACAAATAGCTGTTCATTGTCTTCAGCAATGTGATTTTGTGGTATCAAAAATTCTTACTGTGATTTTCCAAGTACATTTGCTGTTTGGTGGGTAGACGCCAGGAAATCCTTCACTCCCAATAAACCCTGACTCTCCAGATACAACTCCTCCACATGTAAATGTAGGCCTGAGAATAATAGGAAAAATAGCATTTAATTTTTAAATGAAATTAATTTTAAATATATTTCATTTATTCTTTGTATAGTAGTCAAGCGGCACAAACTGTCTCAACAGCTTAAATACTGAAAACCATTGCTAACATGAAACATATTTCATTATTTACATAATACCACTATTGACATTGAATGTACAATTTAATGTGCGAACTTAGGTGTAGAAAAAAGTTAACTACTTGGGCCTTAATCCTGGGTTGGCACAGACTATTATCCCTCCCTGCTTTTTTACTTCATAAGAGCAAAGGTGTGTCAGTGTGATACATCACTGCAAATTGCTATTATAATGGGAAAATAATTATTAAAAAGTCACTAATAATTACTTTTTATAGTACATATAACAGTGGTTAAAATAGTACTGTTATAAAAATTACTTCTCATTCCTTTCTATGCTTTGAATTTGTATGTTTTAATCAAGGAAGTCTCTGATACGTTTTTGTACTTCAGTAGCACAACCCACCTCGTGCGGAGCCCTGTGGCCCAGCTCTGCTCGGGGCTCAGCTCAGGTGAGCTCAGGTGCCAGTGCCGGCTTTGGACACGCTTCACGGACACGCGAGGAGCCCTAGAAAACCTGTGTAGAGCCACTGCTACTGCTGAGGACGCGAGGATGAGCGAGTACCCTGCCAGCTTAAGACACCGGGATGCCACACCTTATTATACCGTTATATTACAAAGGTTACAGATTACAGGGTACCGAGCTGCTCTAGCAGGGTCCCGGGCTCCGTGGAAAACGCTCCTGCCTCGATGCAGTCACGGGCAGTGAAACACCCGACCGCTGCACGGAGGCACGGTGGGAACGCGACTGCGGGGGACGGAGGGAGGGGAGGGGGCGCGGGACCTGTGCGGGGACAGCGGGACCTGTGCAGGGACAGAGGAGCGCGGTACCTGTGCGGGGGGACGGCGGGACGCGCCGCCGCCAGCAGCAGAAGAGGCGGCAGCAGCAGCAGCAGCAGCGGGACGGCGGGCGGCATCTCAGGGCGGCAGCGGCGACTGGGGCAGGGCTGACGCCGCGGAGCCACTGCTCCGACAGCCGCCTGCTCCTCCTGTAAGTGCCGGGGCCGGGGGAGGAGGCAAAGGCTTCCGCGGCCCTCCGCCCCCAGAGCAGGGCAGGGGCCCGGGCAGGGCCGCCCTCTCTCCCTGCGCGGGGCGCGGGCGCTGCCCAGGGTGTGCCCAGCCCCGCCCCGGTACCTCCCGGGGGCTGCGGCCTCGGCCCGGGGCACCTCCGGCCCGCGCATTTTGCGTCCGCGGGGGCTGCCCGAGCGCAGCCTCCCCCCGTCCGCGGCCCCGCCCCGAGCCCGCGGCCCCCCGCGACGCCCTACTGCCGTCCTCAGGTGGCACAGTGCGGGTGTTTGTCCCGGGCATGAATGAACTCAGTGTTACCGGCTGTGCAATCGTCTGCAGCTCCGCCAAAAGCCTGAAAAATAGTAATGCTGCTTTGAAATTTCTTCTTTATTTAAATTCTAAAGTAAACTTGAAATGCTTCGTTTTGTTTACCAATGGGTAATCCTGACCCATTTAGTAGCCTTTTTGCTCTGGTTGTGAAAGATACTCTTTAGAAGGCTGTGGCAGAGCATACAGTGATGAACTCAATACTTGGGTGTTTTACAGGATTTGGGCCAAAGTTGTTTGAGAAAAGAAATGAAAAATCAAGTCAGTATTCTTATTTTATTGAACGTGGCATTTTTAAAACTCCACATTGTTAGTGCTATTGAACAATGACATACAGATTATCACATCAATAAGTGATAATTTATGTTCTGAATATTGCTTTTAAAACAGCCTGTTTCTCTTATTGTTTTTAAGTACCTCTTCCCGTATGTGCCTCTTGCAGGAGAAGGAGGTAAGTCAGTAGAACTGTTCAGGCACAGCCAATTGAAGAAAGACTGGAGGAACTAAACAGAAATTCTCCTGCATATAAGGAAGAATATAAGCCTATTATCTTATTTTTAGCTCATTTATTAAGGACTTAACATTCCTATTCTTACAAAATACAAAGAAGAGTGGTCTCACCACCAAGACTTTAAAGAAGTGCTGTTTATTAAAGAGGATGCTCTGAGGATTAAACCGAAAGTGGATGCTGCAGTTTAGCAGATGTGATACCTGTACTCTGCTTTCCGCAGTGCTGGGTGAAGGAGGCAGTAGACTAACCTGGTTCCATGCTTGCTAAATTTCCAAGAGGGTTTTTGTGGGAGAGGAGGTGCAGCTGCTGTTGGAATGTCCCAGATCTTTGGAGGCAGCCTGCAAGACAGCTGGCGAGTAAGAGGTGCCAACAGTGTTTCTGTGTGCACAGAGGCACTGGAAGATAAGAAAGAGCAGAGGCCTGGGGGTGTGTGGGTTTTGCAGAGGCCCAGGTTTTTAGGAGTACAGGTGTGTTGGCAGCCAGGTGAAAGGGTCTGGCCTGCAGCCCTGAGGAGAGGCAGCCCGACATCCCCACAGTGGGACTGGAGGAAGGAGCAGGACACGTCTAGGCAAGGCGTGGTGAAGGGTTGGGGCAGGGAGTCCAGTTCACAAAAAGGGGGCTGTGGAAACAGAGATAATAACATTGTCAGAGGAGAGATTATGTCTGCAGCTGTGTTTTGACCTGATTTTAAGTGACAGAAATGGGAAGTAAGAAAGCTAAAAAGGAGGCATTTACTTACACCATGACCAGTCAGATGCTGGTAAGCAGCTAAAAGTTTAACTGCTACCACTGGGTATATTGGGTGTAGTCATGAAGGTAATAGAATGATAGCAAAAATTGCTAGATCTGGAAGTCAATGGGTATGACAGAGAGTTATGTAATCCTCACAGCAGAGACACGCATTCCCTGCTGCTCCTGTCTGCCAACGTTTTTTAGTCTAAAGACCCTCTATTTTATAAGAAGAGTATTTTGGGCCTTATATCCACTGGAGAGCTGTGCTCCATGCAAAACCACCAACAAAGGCTGTTAGTTTCCACAGATTACATGTTCAAGGATTCCTTTTAGATGTGGTTGCTGCAGACTTTTGCCTCATCTAAAGGTAATTTTAAACTTCTGAACAGTTCACACCTTAGCAGGTTCTGCATTACCCCCCAAGCATATCTACAGATCTGTGCAGCAATGGGGCAATTCAGGCCCGTTTAGCAAATTGAGCTTATGAACAGACTGCTGGGAAAGTCCCCAGCCCATGCACAGCCCGTGCAGCCAAGCTCCTGCGCCTTTGCCAATTGGGAAAACAGCAGCATCACGTCCTGGCACTGTCTGTCCAGGAACACACCCTAAATGTGTGTTCCCTAAATACTCTAAATCTAATGTGCTCAAGTACTTCTTTAGTGCCCCACTATTAAATAGATTATGAATACCACAAGTAGTAAATGACAGACTATAAACAAGGCTCTCAAATTAAACAGCATTTACCAAATGTAAGTGATGTTGCTAGAGAGAATTCACCCACGAACTAACCCAGAGATGTGTGGCTGGTTTCCATCAATGGCTGCGGAAAGAACAGAAAAGTAAAAGGCCAGTAAGTAGTTACCCATAAATAAACGTGTTAGCATTGACATTAATCTTCATCTAAATTATGATCTGTTAGGAACTCAGAAACAGGAGTGACCTTTCTTCTTCACCAAGCCCAGTCCTCTACTCTTGCAGGGAACCAAATCAAATAAACCCTTTCATATACTGATGATATTTCATTTTTGAAGTCAGGAAGCTGCTCAATCAGCATCTGTTGGAGTCCCTGTCTTTTTGGGATAAAACCATGGAATGCACAGTTAGGAATTGTTTGTAGGTAGTGGATATAAATTCAGCTAGAAAGGTTTTAAGCTCAAACCCAAAAGATGGCAGATTTACAGTCTAATGCAATCTTAATTATGTTGCCTTGTGTATGTATTCTTTGCATAAATGATGCATAGGTTATGTGACAAAAATAGTATGGAGTTACATAAGCAAAGTGCCTTTATTAATGTGGACAAAAAATGTCTAACTTTTGACAGTTGGCATTGCAGTACAAGTTTTCTACAGTCATTTCTTTTTGAAGGTAGAACAAAAACTATTTTCTGTGATGTGTACCTGAGGTGACACATTTTCAGGCTTGGAATGATGAATCTTTAGTGACAGACATTTAACATATGAACTACAGAGCTAGTGCTATAGTAATTATAAAAAATGCCTGCTGTCCCAGGGTGTCATTGCCTCCTGCAGCCGTCTGGCAGAAATGGGCAGCCTGAGTGACCCCTCTTCCCCCACCAGCTGCTGCCAACAATCCTGGGCTCAGCTAGTGATGCTGATGATCCAGGGGTGAGGGCTTCTCCCTATCAGTCACTAAAGAAAGATATTTTGTACACAAAGCTAACAAGAGACAAATGTCCCAATGAATGTCTGGCAAGTGAGACCTTGTCTGCTTGAAAATGAGAGAACTACTGAAGTGGAAAGCGGAAAACCTCTTCCTGAAATGTAACCCTGTGTGACAGATTGTCCCTGAGATGTTCTTTGAAAAGACTGTGTGAATGTTGGTGCAAACACCTGTGCGTCCATGTACGCTGACATCTTTCCTGTGACAAAGTTAATCATGATCTTGCTGTGCAGCAGCCAAAGCGGCCCAATCACCTGACTGAAAATGAAGCTTAGTTTATGCTCCAGCTTTCAGGCTTCTCAACAAATCTTCTTTTCTCTGTGGAGAGTCACCTTCACAAAATACGTTTTACCATGGCAAAAGACCTCTTAGTGCTCTCTTGGTGTTTCTGTACAGGTTCTTTTCAGCTGACACTGTGAAATTATTTTAATTTAAATTTACATAAATATTATCAACAACTACTCTTTATTTCATTTGAATCATAGAATGGTTTGAGTTGGAAGAGACCTTGAAAGGTCATCTAATCCAATACCCCTGCAATGAGCAGGGACTAGGTCAGGTTGTTCAGGACCCCATCCAATCTGACCTTGAATGGTTCCAGGGATGGGGCATCCACCACCTCTCTTGGTGTTGCCACCCTCATAATAAAAAATTTCTCCCTCATATCTTATCTGAGTTTACACTTTTTTAGTTTAAAACCATTACTCCTTGTCCTATTGGTACAGGCCCTATGAAAAAGTTTTCCCCCATCTTTCTTGTAAGTCCCCTTTACTTATGGAAAGGCTGCAATAAGGCTGCTCTCGAGCCTTCTCCAGGCTAAACAACCCCAGCTCTCTCCGTGCAGTCCTTAAGTGCCAAGATCTTGATATTTTCACTTCCAAAAGAACTTTGGTATTTCCTGAAATTGCAAGTTATCCCTTTTCATAATAGCATTGGACAACATACAATAGAGAGGATTTATCCCTATTTTCTTGATAATCCAAGCACCTAAAATGACTCTTGCAAACTGATATGCCCAGCCAGTTCCTAGGATTCCCAAATTTACTTAGAGCTGTAAGACAAAGAGTTATCCACGTTACACATTTAACTGAATCTGCTACTTTATAGAAATAAAAACCCACACAAGAGTTGTCACTGAAAACTTGCAGAGCCTCCACCCTTCCCCAGGCTGGAATTCCTACTGTTCTCTCTTTTTGTCTGTCAAGCTTTGCTCTTGGCGCATTTATCAAATGATAATGTGGTTTCTGGCTTTATATAAAAAAAAATGGCCATGGTGAGTCATAGACATCCCTTCTCCTGTTTCTTTTGATACTGAGATACCAAATGTAAATGTACTATTGACAGTATTCCCACACCTTAGGCATTTTGGAACTTATCAGGAACTAAACTTACATTCTTTAATTACATTTTTTTTCCTCTTTGCTAGTTTTACCTCAAGTAATGACATATTAATACAGTGGCAAAACTTCATATTTCATTTTAGCATTTAGCAGAGACTGGACATGATGCATTAATCATAAAAACAGTATAGTTTTTCAGTATGGCTTTTCTAAATTACCTTCTGGTGTTTCCATTTGTGAGTTTGAGTAATTCTAATATCAGTTTCTACTTGCCTCTTCTCTTTATAGGACTACAAACTGGTATCCAATAATTCTTTTTTTTTAAATGTTTTACCTTCTATTATTCAAAGTTAATTGCTTATTTGCCAGCGTAAGAAAATATTAAGTAGAATAGTGCGGATTTATCATTACTTGAACTGTTTTGCATCATAATATAAAAATTATAAATTAGATAACTACTGTTAAATTGAATGAATAAATTTCTGGAGACTTAGATCAGAGTCTGGTTTATAGACTGAGAAATGAAAAGAGCGGAGATTTTGAACAATCTACTGTGCAATAGCATCCTTTCCCCTCCAAAAACACCACCTCCACTAGATATGTTAAGCTCAGCTCTGACCTGAGTGAAGAAAGTGAGAGTGTGGAGCCACTGCTGTGTTACATGACACAACTGGTGCTAACAAACTGGTGATGGTCACAGCTATCTTCCCTTTGAGCTGGCTGCAAGTGACACTGGAGGCATAAGGTAAAGGCACATGGGAATGCACTCAGGAGTGTGTGCACTGAGAGGCTGTCAGGTACTCTTTGTGCAGAAGTAGGGAAAGAAAAGTTGCGAAAGACATCAAAGGTGCTCCAGAGAAGTCTCTTCCAGGATGAGAGTGTGCTTTCAGCAAGAATGCTGTCAAAAATAAAACTGGAATCTCAAGCCAAGAAGGTACCTATTTTTTGTGTGTGTGCTTTAATTCTCTGGTGTTCAAGAAAGAGTTTTACATCATCCATAAATAAATAGGTTTGTATTAAGGCATCTAGCTCCAGTTCCCTCCCCCAATTTTTTTCCCCCTGTCTTCTGAATGCTGTAGTTGCAGGACAGAGATATTTCTGTAGAGAATGAAATGTGTTATGCTGTCATACTCTATTGCACAGGTGATACCTGCGGCCTGAGTCTCATGCTGCAGTTTCACATGTAATTAGTTTGCTGTTACTGGCAACACAGATTTGAAATCAGAACTAAGCCATGTGATAAATTGTTCCCTGCCAGTGCTCTCATTGCTTTTCCTGAATTTCCCTCTACTATTATTTATAAGCCTATACATAAAAAGGAGAACAGTTGGCTCTAATTTATTTACTGCAAATGCTCTTTGGAAGAAAAGTGTTGTGAGTAATTCTAGTGCAGCCAACTAAATACTGTTTTCCTACTTTTATTGATAAGAAAATTCACTATCTGCTTCCAAATTACCATAAAGGGGACAATGAGGAAAAAGCACTCTACAAAATGTGCAAATGATATGACAGCCTGTGCAACAAGAGATGGGAGAATACAATGAAATTTCCATCAGCTGTAGTAATTCTTGCACTTATTTTCTTGTCTTGAAAAGCAGTCCCTAACTTAACTGAACAACTCAATAGCTACCTCTGAGTGATAAACTGGGGAAGCCTACATCTGAAGGACTTCCTTCCTCAAAGATGAACATTCAGAACAGGGAAAATACCCTTTCTTTAACAGGCAGATTAGACCAAGCCAAGAGAGCTGAAGTAGTTGTGAGGGGATATCTTGATACAGTCATTCTCTGCCAGGTACAGCATCATATTGATGGTACAGAAAGACTTCCTGGATTCCTCCTGTTGTTCATGCAATGCCCTCACTTGTCCTTATTCAGCCAAGTTGTCCTTATTCAGCATAGAGTCCCTGGCAAGAAGGTAGGTGTTGCATCACTGATGTTCCTGTGCAACAGGAATAATAAATTGTACCAGGGCTGGGCAGTTCTGACTACAGGAATTACAGTCAGTCCCTATGGCCTACTTCCCAGCAGAGTACAGGGGTCATGGAATGCAAAATTGGGGCTGAATTATTTCACTGGTGGCTGGAACTCAGCTATTTGCCATGTGCATTACAATAGTGAGTTTACTTTTTCTAAGTGCTGAATTACTGCCCTGGGAGATGCACACATGCGTTCCAGACCAGAATTCAGAGTTTAGCCTAATATTATGTTTTTTAAACACATCTGTGATCTATTATGTTGCTGGGTAATGATTTTCACAGAATCATTGTTATTTAATGTGTAAAGAAATGTCACTGTCAATATCAGTCTCAGTATAGTATTGCAGAGAACACATCTGAGTACTAGATAAGTGCTTCTTGCTGTGGGCAAAATGTTACAGATCATTAAAATGTTAAAGTATTAAGGGGGAAAAGTTATAATAAATTGAAGGAACATACACAGAAATTTTAGGAGCCAGGACCAGAGACTTCTAGATAGTAGTAATTTTAGTTACAAAATGTATCACAAAAGTAAGCCAAACACTGGAAGAGCATTAAAAAACCAGCATTATATGCCTAAATTAGATATATACTTGGTATAAAAATGCTTGGAACTTGTATTCACTTCTAACTCAACAACAGTCCTCTAGTACATTAGGAATCAAAAGTGCAGTGCCAGAATCAAGCAGCAGTTTATCCTTTTTGTTTTCCAGAAGTTATTTGTTTTAATCCTTTCAGGAGCCTCAGAGTATTTTTGTTTTAATAATCTCTGAGGAAATTTCTCATATCCACCAAACAAAATAAAGTCCAGACTGAATAAGTAATATTGTAATTTAATTTCAGTGTTCCTAAACTATACTTGACTTCAGCTTAGACATGGACACTTGAGCACAGGCGACTGTTTTGAAAGAGTCTTTATGTTTAAATCCTTCAACTCACTTACTGAAAGGGTACTTCGAGATGAGAAGTCTTTCCAGAATCTAAGCCTGGTCTTTGGGTTCATTCTTGAGATAACAAGTTTCATTTTAATCCCAGCAGGAAAGGAATGAAGACTGCCTGCCTCTACCACATAACATTTTCTAGTGGATGGGTAGCATCTTTGAATAAGGAATCAGAGAATTTGCAAGGATTGGTATGTATTTATTTAAATTTCTGTTGTTACCTGTTCTACAGTTGCCGAGCTGTACTGCTGTAACTCTTTCACTTCAAAGCAATAATGCCTGGCTTTCAGCGTGCAGGAAAGGCAGCTGCAGCTCTCATGCTCCTGTTTTATGTAAGCCATCCTTCTTTAAGAGGTGCAATGCTTTGCCTGATGTATGCTGAGCATTCTTTATCTGCGCTTTCCAGATGTACTGCAGTGCACTGATAATAATTATCCTATGCAGTGTCAAATAGCAAGGAATTCCTACTGTAAATAGGTGCAGATGTAGGTATGTGATGTGAGGTATATAGATTCTTGAAAGGGAATGAGAGCAACTGATTCATATGGAGCCTGAATTATAAGTGCAACCAATAGATCATTATTATACTGTCTATTGAGTAAAATATCTCTGTATTCAGCTCTCCAGCTAAGTTTTCAAAGCTCTGGGCTCTTAAGACCTTAAACACTGCTGACACTTCTCTCTGCCTTGACACCACCCTAAAATGTTTGCTGTCCTGTCTCTTGGTTATCATCCCACTCATGGTTACAGGTTTTAGCCAGGTAAAAATGTGCCTCTGTGGATTCCTTAAGAATTTTCTGGCATTATTAACACCAGAGTCTCCTGTTAAGTACCCTTATTCAATTATCTCCTTTAAATGTAAGTGAAAGTCCACTACATCTAATTCAACTAAGTAGCTTCTGAACTCAGTATACTGTGTCTCTGATCTGCCCTGGATTGTTATTTTCTGAATTTATACCTGTTGTGTTACTTTTACATTTTCTGTAATGCAGAAGAAGACTCCAACATACATTTCCAGTCAAAGTCTAATGCAAGACTTAGACCCAAAACGTTTTAAGTGTAAAAAAGCGATCAGAGGTCTGATCCAAACACAACAGGACGTTTGATTTTACTGCATCCTCGTGTTCAAAGATTATTGTGACGATTTTTACTCCATTTCCAAATTCTTCAGCTACTTTGTATTAATACAAGAATCAGGGGTTAAGTCTGCCATTCAGTTTTGGATAGTTTAGCAGTCTATTCCACTCCTAATCCCAGTTTGTCTGTTTTGGTTTAATTTGGTGTTTGAACTACCCTTAAAATACAAGTTTGTTTGTTAAACTGAATGTTTTTCAGTTGAGGAAAATGAAGTTTTTCCAGGCTGTGGATTCCCAAGTTACCCTGCCTTTCACAGAAACCCTTCACTCTATGACAACAAGGTATGACTCATAAAATTCACCGTTTTTTAAGCAGAAAGCAAAAATTACCTACCTGACCTTTGTTTAGACTAAGATAAAAGGTACAGAATTTGTGGAGCCCATACTGGTAAACAAGATATGATTTGGGAAGACTTTCTAATTTAATATGGGCTGATAATTGACTGAATACTTGGACAAGAAAGAAAATCTCAGTACCCAGGAGCTGAATATGATTTTTCATATTTCTAAATGAAATTAAGTTTCCAAACTCTATTTCATTTGGTGCAATCTATTCTATTTAATGCTAAAAAAGTATTTTAAATGGAAGTGGTTGTCAAAACAATGACAGAAATTGATGTGTAAATCCCACAGAGAAAGTGAGGATTGCATTAGTGCTCCTGAAAGAGTCAGTGCGTGCCTCACAAAATCTAACTCCTACCTGTGTTTGAGAGGAATTCTCCTCTCCTCTGCAAATTCAGGTTTCTGCCTTACAGCAGTGACCTGACCATCAGCCCCTTTGACTGGAACAGTCCCACTTTGTAAAATATACTTAAATATTCATGGAGCCAGCTGCTGAGAGAAAAAACAATGCTGTAGTCTGATGGTTCAGTAACCCTCCTGGGGAGGGTGGAGGTGTTAGTCCCAGTCCCAGTGAATGTGTAATTATTTATACAAAGTAGAACAGTGTCAACAGAAGAAGTGACAAGTCCCGTCTCCCAAAAAGTTTCCTTGTAGGAATGGAGAAGTCTAAAGAAACAATAATGCATTTGCCAGAAATCTGCCAGGTATAGTTAACAACGGTTTAAACAAACTCTTAAAATAATTTACAAATTATTCCTGAAATAGCTAAGCTTTTGGATGAATAGATGTTCTTCCACATCTCTGAGACAGACCTTGTTCCTCATATTAAGTGAACAGACCTTTCATCCTCCAAAGCAAAACAGCTATTAAAAATAGAAATCATTCAGAACATATTTTAAGAACTTAGCATCTCATAATATCATACCTCCATCCTTGCTTCTATTGACATCAATGAAAGGAAAACCAGTATTTATATGTCCCACAAGCAGATCTGTCTCTTGGAGAATGCTGCTCTATAATGGTTTGTTTCTGACAGGAATAAAGAACTCTTGAGACCTGCCTGCCAGTTGAATAGCCACAGCTATATGGAGCTCCAGCAGTAATGTTTTTGCAGAGTCTTGCTGAAGGCATCATGCAAGGCACAGTTCTTCAGCACAAATGAGTTTTCATTGGACCAGCTGAAAGACAGACAATGTTTCAGGCAACAAATTCTCATTCAGGGCTAAGGCAGAAGGAGTAAGCTTTAAGCTATGTACAGGCTGAGGAGAGCTGCTCTCACTTTATCTCAATTTGTGAATTGACAGTGTGTCACAATTTTCTAACATCTTCTTACAGTTTATATGAGTTTCCATTAGAGAACTCAAAAAAGCATAGATAGTTCTAGTGCATACGTCTGATCTACATACACCTATACTCAGCCTGACAAAAAATGGCATCAGGAATTAGAAATTCACCTCTGGCTTTAAAAAAGGAGCAAAAAAACCCTAAGAAGTTTAAGCTTTAGTCATCAAAACCAGAGCTGCCTGGAAATTGTTTTTAAAGCTCAGCTGTAAACAGTGTTGCAATAATTCGTATTACAGTAAGCATAGAGTCATATCCCTTTTGTCAGTCATATGTTTTGCCAATAAAACAACATTCATAAAACAAAAAAAATTCATAGTATGGAAGGCTTTTCAGAGGACTGTATAATTAAAGCACAGTAGTTTCTGTGCTTTAATTATATATCTAATTAAACATCTACATATACATTTAATTAGACATCTGGAAAAAAATTAACTGCAGACCAACAAATGACCTGTAACCTTCAAAACATATATTTTCAGAAAAAAAAGATTTTCAAAGAAAATTTTGAAGGAAAGCTGCCGCAAAAGTAGAGAGTCTCTGTCTTGAAACTCAGAGTGGAATGGACACAGCACATTTCTGCATCTACACATCTTATATAAAAGCTGTAAAGAACAGACAGCTGTCAGCAGGAGATAAGAATCCACTAAGTGATATTGTGATGAATACTCAAAAGTTAAGGAGTTAAATATTACATAGGCTCTTGCAAATGGAAAGAGAATGACGAAGCAGCAAGTACTGCATCAAATGTAGTATATGTAGCTGATGCTGATAGAGTATAGCAATATGTCCATCTAGATTTCGACTTAAAGATGAACAAAATTTAGATTATTACAACAAATTAAAAAGTTTTAGTACTTCTAAAGCTATAGCAAGGAAGTGCAGAATTATTGAATCTGCTGGCATCTTTCCCACATGGTGCAGGTCAACATTTCAGGCCTTTTTCTTTAGGAAGAAATCAAATGCTCTCAAAGAGACTGAGGCAGTGGCAGTGGTCATAAACCTGGATGCTAACACCACATTCCTATTGAAATTCAGTGTGAAATTGGTATACAACTCAACTGATGTCTTTCAAATATGCTTCAATGCCTCTCCACTCAATTCATTGAGGCAGGGGCACACAGTTTACCCAGTGTTACAGGGAAGAAAGGGAGGCACAATTGTGTACATGTATTCTGAATATAATGCGCATTTGGCACGCGGACAAAACTAAGTGCAGACATTACAATATATACAGAAACACTGTGAGCAAGTGCCACGGATGCATGTACTTTTGGAGGAAGCAGCATTTCTCTGTTGCACTCACTGCTCTGCTGCATTCTCCATAGCACCTTCCACAAAACCCAGCCCAGCCCAGGAACCAGACTTTGGGCTAATGGGATGAGTGCCCCTGGTCTTGGGAAATGAGTACAATGAGCTGCTGCCTAGCTGAGGCTCAGGTGTCCTTCAGACTGGCTGCCCCTGGCCAAGTGCTTCCAGGAAATAAGCCGCTCTCCTGGCCCAGGATGTGCAGGTGGTTCTGATGTAAAGCTCTCTGCAGTTCTGCAGGTTTCGTTTATAGCTGCCTGTCTTTGGGTGTCTGATCTGGGTCTTCCAACATGACTTCATAATTCTGTCCACCTCTGCTCCTGCCTGTGGGCTGTGACTATGGGATGCTGGGTGGGACCTGTCTCCTTGCCTCAGCCTGCTCCCGTGGTGGTTGAGGGTGTAAGGCTGGGATGGTGGCACTGCACAGCAGGAAGCATAAGGCTGTGATCTTCTGGGAGCTGTGGCCGTGCACAGCTGTGGCTTTGAGGATATGGGTTGATGAAGCTTTTGCATGTAGCTCAGAGACCCATTGAAGCCTGGGACCTCTGCATCATTTTGTCCTTTCTGTTAAGTCTGTGGGTGTTACAGGAATTCTCTGTAGGCTTAAGAGAACTCTTAATTGAGCATCGGTGAGAGCACTGCACTGCAAGACCAGCTGGACCAGAGAATTACTGCCCCCAGTAGTCAAAGCTGAGCAACAGCTTAAAACTATCTTATTTTGTTGACAGCTAGTCCCAAAGCAACTGATACTTCTGCAACTTGATCTCTTCATGGAAGTAATTAAGGGAATGTGAGAATTTTCAAGAAAATTCTATGAGTTAAGGGATGATGTGGAAAGTTTTATTTCCCCCATTACATTCCTATTTCTTCTATTATGTTCCCACCATAAAATAAAAATCTTTGAATAAACAATTATAAGTGAGGTCTGAAATTAAAGATTTAGCATCTGTATACCCTGGAGATGGTTGTTCTTCCTACTTATAAAGAGCCATATGAAACCCCCAGAGTCCTGTTGTAATTTGTGTAAGAGGAATTGTAAACGTCACTGAAACCTAGCCTGGATTTAACTGAATGTACAAGCATGATTACATGTTGCCACATTTCGACCATATTTCAGGTGGGATGTAGAATTATTTACTGTTCTTTAGTGCTAATACAACCAACTGTATAAGACAGGAAGAGAAGACTCCTGAAAGGCCACAGGCAGTTAAGAAGTCAGCTATATGTCCTGCTTGCGTGGCAGCAGTACATGTAGCTACACAATGCTACACAAGCCTCAGGCAGGGCACTGGTGTGGCACTGACACAGGGAGCAGTGCCCTGTGTGCAGCATGGACAGTCTTACTGGCTGCTCCACCTTGGTTCCTCTCAGAGAGCTTCCACCCACATTCCAGGCAGTTGTCAGTGCTCAGTTTGCATAGAAGAAGTTAGATCTGAAGAAATTTGGCTTCAGGCTTGAAATTTGTAAAGGGAAATGGATGAGATAGTGAAGTTGAGTCAGAAAGTGGGAAGAAATAAATGAAAGGAAGAAAGTAGTAAAGAGAGTTGGAAACACTTTGATGAGATGCTACATCTGCATCCATACAATGAGGTTGCTGACTTTCACAGCTTGTGCCAGCACACAGGGATCACTGGGCAGCTTGCACAGGAAGTCATAGTAGTGTAAAAATTTTTTCAATATGTTGGTGTTAAATAAGAAAGGAGTGGACCAGGCTTGCTTATATCCCAACTTTGGCAAGGGTTGTGGAGATCATCTGACAGCCTCAGGGCAGCTCTGCATTGTGGCTGTGCCCAGAAGAGGCTTATTTGAAGTATGAACAGTGGACAGGAAAGCACAGTCTCGGGGATGCTGTGTCATCTTTGACTGCAGGTTGGCAGTGAAGTGTTACTGGTCAAAATGAATCAGAGCTCCCCAGGACAGCTCGAAGGTCATGGCAAGCCAAGAGCTGGTATCTGTGTCTGTCACTGAGAGGATGAGTGTCAGCTCTGCCCTACAAACAGCACACCCAGTCCAATAGCTCCTGCAGTAAACTAGCAAGCAGGAATTGAATCATAGCACTGTTACAATACTCCAATTAACATCGCAATGTTAGAACCAAAAAGGGGACTGCAACATTTCAGAAAGTACATTTTAATGCTATAAGTGTTGGAAACTCTAGCATGAAATCTATGTGCATTCTTTGACATCGGCTGGGAATATGGTAGGCAGGTTCTATGAAAATGGGTCAGTCTGAAAACTGAGTGGCAGAGTAAAAAATTGTTCACATCCAAGAAGCAAAATGCTGGCTGTGGCAGGGTGGTCGTGGCATGGTGCCAGCCAGGTATGTGCCTCAAGGCTACTCGCACTTTACCAGGGCTTGTCCAGCTCACTTGCCCTGAATTTATCCTAAGAAATCCTCAAGAATGTTTTGGGCCAGGAAAGAGCCATTTCTGAAATAATAACTTTCAAGTGCTCAACTTTGAAATCCTGCATAGAAAGAAATTTTTTTTTTACTTCTTGCCTGTTTTGTTTCTTTGCTTGCTTGTCACACTGGTCTTAAACTGATATATAAGTCTAATAGTTATGTTAATCTGCATCTGCTGTGGTATGCATGTGATAAAGGAAACAGATCAAATGAACTTATTTTAGTGAATATGTTTAAATAAAAAGTCAACATGACAAGATGCATACTCTCATTCTGACTGACTCATGTTCAGTTTAAGTTCCAGGAATGTCTAAGAGGGTGGCGTCATCCCCTTCAAAACAGTTTTTTTTTCCCCCCTATTGGATTATATCAGCAAGCAGCTGCCTCTAAGGCATTATTTTTGCCAGACGGTCAGGCTCTCTGTGCCAACTTCTCCCTGAGAGTGTTATATGGATGGGGCATCCCTTCCGAATAAGCCCAGGGGACAGTAGCGGTGCCCAGTCGAGGTGCCAAAAAGGGCAGCACTTTCACCAGCTGTGCCGCATCCAGGGCAAGCGGGGCGCTGGGCGGAGGCGCCTGCCGGGGGCTCCTGTGCTCCCTCCCGGGGGCTGCAGATGAGAAATGCAGCGCCCAGCTCCCATGGAGAAAACGTGTCCGTGCCGGAGCCGTCCAGCCGCTCACCGACCTTGGCCCGGCCGTGCTCGCGCCGGCAGCGCTTCTGCGGCTCCTCCTGGCGGCCCCGGCCCCGGCCCCGGCCCCGGCATCAACCCCGGCCCCGGCCCCGGCCCCGGCATCAACCCCGNCCGGCGGACCCGCCCGGCGTCAGCAGCACGAACGCCCGTACCACGGCCCCGGCCCCGGCCCCGGCCCCGGCCCCGGCCCCGGCCCCGGCCCCCGCCGCCGGCCGGTGGCTCCCAGAGCCGCTGCAGCCCCCCTGCACTAACTGCCCTGCACTTCATCCCCGCACACACCGCTCTGCTCCTGTTCACCCGTGTGCATATACTGAGGCAGATCAAAACAATCTGAATTACCCGATATTTTTCAATATACGTGAATAATTTGTTTTGCCTTGTTCATTTCAAGCTGGTGAAATTGAGGATTCAAACTCAGACCTCAGAGCGCTGAAGATACTGAAATGGGCCAGAATAGACTTTCTAACACGATTTGAAGCATTAGAAAGCAGGCATTCTTTATCTGCGCAGGACACACGTAGGTATTTTTTTATTCTGTCTGTGTTGTGAGGCTTTACAAGAAGGTATTTATCCATCGTAATCATACATATTCATTAAAACGTGGTTCTTATTTAATACATAAACATTACTTTCCTAGAACTAATTTGTATGTATCCACCTCCCACTGGAAGTCCTTTTATGGTCCTGGAGAGTCATAAAAGGGGTCTCTGGTGATTGTATTCACTGAATGCTTTGATATTAAAGGTGACTTTTCCTTGAACTTTTTCTTTGGGCATGTGTTGCTGCTTCTTTGTTACATGACTTGCAAAAAACCACTGTAGTCATTTTTATCTGTTTCTCCTCTGGTTCCAGCAATGTTTATCATCCTGTGTTCATATTTTTACATCCATTTATCTTTTTTTTGCTGTTTAGTCTTTAAGCTCTATCCAGCAACTTCAAGGAAACCGAAAATTTCTCTTATCTGTATAATTTATCATTGATGGCTGAGTTAGAAAATGGAGGTTTGTTTTCTCAAAACTGAGTTAGACCAAATCTTGTCTAGGAAACTCCTGCTGGTTGACCTCAGTGTCCTCCACGGGTCTACTGGGCACAGACTAATGTTACAAAACTTTCTTCTGAACAGCAGGCCTGAATCTCTTTATTCTGAGGTTCACTTGGCACAGCAGGCAGGCAGGGCTGTCACTGCCTGGTTCTCAGGCTGCTTTGACTTGTGTGTGGGAGCAGCTCTGGTGGGATCATATGGCTACGTGCCACGGATGGACTGGTGCAGCACAGAGATGTGCTGTGCCACACTGCATTCCTGCTGCATCCTCTGTGCCAGTACTGCACACAGGGATGTGATTAGGGAATAGGAGGGTAAAAGAGCTTTTTACAAGTCAGAATTATTCTCCAGCCTGTTTGAGCCTTCCGGGCAAAATGCCAAGGGAAGAGAATTGAGTCTGGTGCTTGTTTGTGAATTTAGCTCAGGAATCACTTGTGAAGGGAACCGTGCCACTGCTGACCTATTATAGTGCACATGGGAAGTTGTCACCTTAGAGACTTCATTTACCAGCCTGTTTATTGCAGATTGTTTCATTAATGAGCTAGTGGGGGACTGAAATCGCTTTTGAAACAAAGAGTGTTGAGTAATAAGTTGGAAGTCACTCATGTCTAGGACATACCTGGCAGCGTTGCCCTGACACTGAAACTAGAAATCATGACAATTCCAGAGCCTGAAAATCATAATTATTTGTTAGCTATATGTGCATATTTGGCTAATGAATAACATTCCTTAGGATTATTTAAAAGCAGCAATGAAATGTGTTGGAAACTGCTAGGTGAACATCTGGTACTTTCCATAGAGGCCTTGCACTCCAAGCCACAACTGCTGTAAAGGGGAGAGGGCCAGATTCACTGTAGGTTTTCAGTAACTCTGCTTGGAGAAAGTCACTGTGACTATCAGAAGAGAAAGCAGTGATTACTTCACTTGGTAATATTTGTAAGTCCACCAGTTCATTTGCTTTGTGCAAACCCATGTAAGAGTCTGCCAGCAAAATCAAAATCAATAGATCTTTTAAACTCTGTTAGGTTAATTTTGCTTTCTTTTTTTTCTTCTTTTTTTTTTTTCCCCTTTAATAAGGAAGACTTTTAAAATGTTTTATTGGTAACAGCTGGAGACCTCAACCAAAGTACGTAGGGCACCACCAACTTTTTTATAAATGTTGCTGTGTGAACATATTTACCATGTAAGTAATTCAGCCTTATGTCTGAATACAAGAATATACTCATCACAGATTAACTGTAATGGAGGTATGTATTTTTCATTCATTATATCAGTTCACTTTATTCTTTGGAATAATGGTCATCTCAGTAGAAGCAGATCTGAATATACACTGGCTGCATATTCCCTCTGAGGTGATAGGGTTGCCAAGTGCTAAGCTAGCTGTGACTTTAAGTAATATTCATTTAACAACCTGATCATTGCATTTTGAGCAGGTTTCCCACTCTTGTATACTCTCAGTTCTCTGTGTTTTACTGAACACAGTTAAGTCAAATTATTTTTTTATTGTCCAAAGAACATCTGAACTTTAGAATAAAGGAGATGGCATGCTTCTGCTGGAGCAGAATAGTTATAGTTTGAAGGAATGCGCTCTATTGTAGGGACAAAGGTGCTCTTCATAGAATATTTGGCTTCTGTTTAAGTTTTGTGTCTATATTATACAGAAATAAATATTCTTTTTAACTATATTGGCTAATGAATCTATTTTTTAGTGCTCAATAATTCTGCTTACTTACTGTTCCAAACTGTTTCTCTTCAAGCTATGATTTTCTACTACATTACAAGAAACAATGTTTTGATATTGTAACTGGTACAAATGGAAAGTCTGCAGCTTTATTTAGTGACTAAGTTGGTGTATTTCTAGCTATACATATGTATTTTGCTCTTTGTTTTGTATTAAAATCTTTCAGACAATGCCCTGAGAGTGCTTTGAAGTGCTACAGCTGAGGAGGGAATGTGAGTCTTGGGTGCTGGAGAGCAGGACACTCACTGCCTTAGGACTGAATGGCAGGATCTGCTGTGCCAGACTCTTGCTGGCAGCATTTCCCTGGCACTGTCTGCTCATTAGGGCTCTGCTTCTATAGCACACTTAAACACAAGGAAAAGTTCACCCCTGTCAATGAACAAAAATAAACATATAGTCCTGTTAAAGTTAAGCATGTGCTTATGAGCTTCACTAAGTCTTGGATAATGAGAGATGCCTGCCTGTGTGTACAAAGGTGTCAGAGAAGTAGCCCCAAGGACCTGTTTACCTTTTGCTCATTATTTATATTATTTCTGAGGGCTGCAGATACTGCTGCTTGTTATCCACCCCACTGACATTTCATAGTTGTCTTTCCAAGTGCTGCTAAAAAGAAAAGCTGAGATTTTGGAACACTAGTGAGTGCCAGTGATTGAATTCCATAGCCCCAGGACTGTCGATGTGGAGAGCCCTGCATATAAAGAAGGGGGGGGGGGAAAAATCAAGGTTTTTCTTCTTGTACATGTGGCATTGCCCAGTTTCTTAGAGCAGCAGAGAGTGAAAGAGAATAGACGTTTTCTAGCAAACAGAGGATAATAATGAAAAGTATGCTTAACACTACAAATGAAAGAAAACTGTATTTTCATGTTTCATCAGTCAGGAGGGACACGAAATGATTAGATCTTGGAGGCAGGAGAGACTCAAATTAGAAAACCCTATAAAATTGCTTACTCTCCAAAAAGACTGTGTGACATGGTTCTTTTGCTTCTGTAAAGCATGCATCATGTACCCAAAGGCTGTGCTCCCTGGCAAGAGAAGTATTTCCAGCTCCCCACTAACAGAAGCGTGCTGCCACTCTTGATAAGAAATCTGCCTTGTAGTAGAGGGTTTCTGATGCAGAAAGTGCCTCTGTAGTGTCTGCCCCCAGGGCTCTCATCACTGCAACCAAGATTTAGCCTTACCATTAACACTGATTTGCTCTACATTTTTACCAGCTTTTAATTTTTAATGAGTTTCATCTCCACTCACAGATCTCGCTAACCTTACATGATCATATGATGAGAGAATAAAATCTGAAGGTAATTGTTTTGTATCAGATGTTCCTTTGTTCCTCCTCAAACAGAGTCTTGACTTTTAGGGTCATTTGTCAGAGGAGTGATGTCATGGTAACAGAATGTAGATTGCCTTCAGATTTCCAGCAGATTATCAGAGTAACTATGGATCCATCACAGCTGAAGGCTGAGGTACTGACCCCAATAAATTACCTGTCCTAGCAGCTATAAGTTTTGTTGCCTACCATTCTGCTCAGTCTTTTGCCATCTTCAATGGCTTCATCAGTTTTGTGAGGTTTTCCTCCAGCACGTTCACGTCCAGCAGTCAGATCCAGAGTTTACTCCAGATAACATTATGAAAACCCCTAAGTGTTAACACGAGAATGCGGTCTTGTGAAGCATTTGTTTATTTGCAGGATGTAGTCTCCTGAAGTATCTGTTTACAAGAGGGCAATGGATGTTTTTGCTGGGATCATCAAATCCTTGAAGTCATTGCCACATTTCAGATAGGATGTACAAAGTCTGCAAATAAGAATCTCAAGAATTTTAGAAGTTTTGAAGAAATTCTGCAGACTTCAACTAGAAGATCCTACAGTTTTCCATTGTGTTCAGTCTTAACAGTATCGGGGTGCCTGCAATTATGTTGGGATATATCCTGTCCTACTGAATTTTGACAGAAAAGGCTTAAGGCAGATACTTTATGTAATTGCAGTTCACTGAGTGCTTTTTGGTGTCTGACTTGGACTGGAAACAGTATTTTGCCATCCTACTCTGCCAAATGGGAAACTTTATTTGATGCCAAATGCTCTTCATTTTGCAGTCAATATTCTGCTGCGATTCTTGAGACTGTTATTGCTACCAATTTCATTATTTTTCAGTGAACACTGTAGGCTGAATTCATCTTCTTATACATACTAATGATCTTAATGTAACAGGGATGTCTATCATTAATTAGCATAGATATTGGAGAACTAAAATGGCAAAGAATGCTATTTTATTGCTTTAAAATATAAAAGACAACAAAATGGCAATGATATTTTTGCTAGTATCGTGTTTTCAGGAATACCAGCACCCCTACAAAAGAATTCCAAGTTCTTGTACTCATGCTAACATCATCTGTGTTTGAAGATAACTACATTCAACACATTTCTGATCCTACATGTGTCACAGTAAGTTATACTAAGAAATGAGAAAAAGCTTTATAAATGCATTTCTGCAAAAATGAACTCAGAATCAACTTTATTTATAGATCACACCCTTTTTTTTGCTAAAAATGCATAGTCATCACAGATACAGTAGTCAGCATCCAAAAGTGTACAAAGAGTAACTTTTCAAACCCTCCCAACAGAACCACACAAAATTCACACTTTTTGTTCATTGCATGCACAGCCCCTTAAACGTGATACCTCCTACCAAAGCGTGCTTGAACCTCTAGCAGACAGAACTGATTTTGCTATAAACTGTTTCTCTGTACTATTAACTCCCAGCTACAACCACAAATCCTGAGGCATTCCTATGAAATAGCAAAGCCCTACTTCAGAATCCTCCATGTTCTGAGTATGGCCCAGGAAGCAACTGCCCTGAAAGCAGAAGTCTGCTGGTGGTGTTTCCTTACAGGCAACTTTAAGCAAAAGCCTGCTTCCTTTGTCTTGGTCAATAATTTATTACTGAATTCAGTGGAATGAAGCAGCATCTGTCTAAGCAAGATGTGAAAATGATATAACTTTATTCCATACCCAGCTCCAAGACACTAAGCATCTTGAATGGAGGTCTGTCTTTCAGTGCATGTGACACTACCATCATGCATCTCATCTGAGGAGAAGAGAGTAAGTCTCAGCTGTAACTTGGGAGTTGGTTGTATAGCCCTGACTCAGAGGTGTCTAACAGAAGTTAGGAATATACTTGGATATTGGGAGAATTTCTAAAGGTACAGGCTTTGACTAACAAAACACTAAAACCCTTTGATGTCTCCTTTTTTTTTCTCCCCTCAGCTACTGCTGCCAGTTAGAAAAGCTCTTAAAAACATGGTCCTCATCTCAGCGGTGCTTTTTATATCAGCCCTTCCAGTTGATGGGCAGAGTGGGTTAGTAGGATGATTATTCAGGGCTCCTTGGCAGAGTACATATATGTGGTCAAAAGATCCAAGTTCAGATTTCACTCAATCATAGGACTACCTCCATGTTGTTGGTTTTGGGGAACAGGAGGGAAAAAGAGAAAGTTGTTTGATCAATATAATTTTATGTTCTCAAAAGATTACATATTTTTCCTTAAAAGCTTCATTTATTTCAGGTCTTTTTACTCTGATAAGAAGCAGCTTGACGTCGTTCAAAATTCCCAACGGCAACTGAGACATAATCATAGTCTTACAGATATTGATGGGAAATCCTGCTCCATTGTTTCATAGTAACTGGAATACAATCCATGGCTAAATGAACACGGAGGCCTCGTTGAGTGTTACAATGCTCCTTAGTACAAGTTACCAATGAGAATTTCTTCTTAAGAAAAGTCATGTATGTTTTCTCTTTACTCCTGACCCTTAAGCATTTAGTCAGCCTGTTTAATACTGCCTAGGTCTTGACTGCCCCCACTTGAAGCCAGTGGAAATTTTGCCATCAGCTCCAAAAGACACATGATGTGAACATCCTAGGAGTATGGCAATGATAAGGGTTTGTCCCAAGAGTACATGATCTGGAAACGTTCATATTCCTCTCCCCGTGAGATGAGGAAAAATATAACATTCTCTCTGCTGGAGTTCAGTAATATTTCTTCTTAGCACCTGGGAGGGTCTTTGCATTTTTAAGTGCTTTACAAACATTTGCTAGTCTTCAGAGCAACCCTGCGAGGTAGGTAAGGTATATTCTCCCCATCTTACAGATGTGGAAACTTAGACACAAAGGGTCAAATTCAACCCTGGTACGATTCCAGTGTTTCACATGAATTAAAATTCATTCGAAATGAACACAGTTTAAACAACTTGCCCTAGATTACAGAACAGGTAGTGGCAAAGCAAGGATAAGAACCCAGGAGTGCCTGACTCCTCAGCTTGTTACTGGCCACTTGGTCATTTTTACTCTCATAGACAATGAAAAACAGTTTAATCTGGGCAATTACTACAGGTATGACTTGCTTCTGTAAGGCATGTGGATGGTAATCAACTGAGTTTAGTGCAATAATGTTCTATGAATGTGCTGCCTCAGAGAGTTTACTTAAACATGAAGTAAAACTTTCATACTGTCATTTTCTGCAGGTGCACTGTTGACAAAACCTGACAAAGTAGCTGGATTCGGCAAATAAATAATAAGCATAACACTTGGGCAACTAACCAGAACTATCATTTTAGCAAAAAACCCCAACATATTTCTGCTTTTAACTGTTAAACTTCTACAAGTGCAGTATGCAGATGAAACCTTTCCCTTTGTTTCCAGACTAGATTTCAGTCTTGCTAATGAAGCTGCTCAGAGCTTCACAGATATCCTGGATAGTGACATTCAAATGAGTACACTGCAGAAGAAATACTACATCACCACAGAAAACAGGGTAATGATTATAGATCAGGTTTATCAATCTTACACGAAGATGAGCTTGAAGCTCACAGGCTACTCAGAAGTGCCCAGAAGCCAGGCTTACTGAATATATGCTATTGTGTAGATTGCAGTTCTAGGCACGTGCTGAATGCAAGGAAAGGTGTCTGTGCCACCAACACTCTGGGAAGTGGCCTCAGCAAACAGTCACTTCACATCAGCACAGGTGTTTCAGTCTGGACATCAGTGCTGGCCAAACACAGAAAGACACCCAGGCATTTCCAGGCCACCCCCTTGTACTCCAGTCCCCACCTTGGCTCCCATCCCCATACAGATTCTACTACAAAAGGCCTGAAAAGCCTTTTTGGTTTTAAACATGAGCTGTGGAGTCCACAGGGTAGACCTTAGGGTTATAAAAACATTATGACAGGTACTTCTGCAAGAAGGTTAGTTTTCTAGGATTTCCTTATGCATCTAGTCTGCGGGTGAGACCTCTTGTCTGAGCTCTGGGCATGCTTATCCATGTTCAGTCATGTGCTTTCTCACCAGAAAGTTATCCTGCACCCCTACAAGTCACACAAATGCTGACTCACTTCTATGTGAGCAAATTCAAGCACTATAATTACAGATATCTTGTTCCAATTTTCATCTTTTTATCTCAGATTTGTTCTGTCCATTGGACACAGCAAATGGAACAATTAGCTACATACATGTCCTTCACTGAATAAACACAGACACTCAGGTAACATTTCCCTAGATATTCTCCACACTTACTGTACCTTTTTAATTTGTAGCCACATTTTTTAAACAAAAAACAGACAAAAAAACCCCCATTAATTAGAACTCTTAAATTCTAATCACATCTCCCTGTAGCCATTCACTCTGAATTCAGCAGCCTGCTTACAGTGGCTCAGAGAGCAGTGCTTGCAACCAGCTTTTACAAATAATTCCATGAGGTGCTCAGGCCCATACACGTGCCTCAACAATTTGCCAACAGAAACTTCTGAATGAAGCAATATTCTTAATATCAGAGCCAGTACCAAATCTCCAATGTGACTGGGGCTCACAGGCAACTCTTACAACAGCAGTTAAGATTCCAGTAAAATTGCAGTTGGTTGCAATCCAAACTTTATACTGTTATCTGTCGTTGAGATATATATAGATGACCCTGTGTGGCCTAACTCCAAATATCAAATGTATTTTTACAAGTTAGCAACAGCCATTTTTGACATTGCCTCTTGAGATGTCCTCTACATTGTGACTGACAAGCACAAATACAATTCATTATACAGTATGCTTTAAAAGCCCAGTCTTTTACATTTGGCTTTTACTGTTGCTTGTTTCTGAGCTGTCTTCTAGTGCTGAGGAGTGCTGTCTCTGGTCTTTCTGATTTATTTCTTGATTTTTAATTGCTGGTTGGATGTGCTAGTGGCATCTCCCAGGCAAACCCTTCCTACATAATTAGTTTTGAAACTTGGATGAGTCATTGGGGTCTAACTACTATGTCTCTATTATTTTAACTTGAATACAGCTCATCTCAAAGCTTTTTGGCCTCTTTCTGCAGTTGTGGAAATTCATAGGATTACATCGTTGCAGGTCTTGATCCACTGACTTTCTATTGTGAGTTTTCAGGGTTTTCAAAATATTAAAGCACATTTCAAAGAATAACAGTGTTGTGAACCAGCCTTCTCTCCCAGTGGTGCTGCTTGGTTGGCAGCTGAAGAAAGCAATGCTACATTTCTGACAAAAGTTAATGAAAATATGTAAAATTTAAAATATTTCATGTAGTTTCCATTTTCTTTTAATGCAGGTTGGCAAATGAAAACTGAACACAGCCACCCACCCAGGGCCATACAGTTTTTTATGGCCCAACAATGATAACTCAAGAGGCCATAGTTTGGGAACTGCTACTTCATATAATTCTAGTCAATCTCCTTAAAAGACCACACCTGACCCTTCTAGAAATGACATACCAGCAGAATTGTGGCTGGCAAAATGTACATATTTTTGTTAGGCCATCTTCATTGTTCACTGAGAATCTAAAAGACTCAAATCATTATACTCAAAATGAGTTGAGATAAAATATAAAATTAAGTGAGTGTAATTTTCTTTTAGCTTATGCACTTCCACTGAGAAATTTTCACAAAGCTGATTCAGTAGTACAGGGCATATCTCAGTTATTGGTTTCTGTGATGGCTCTGACCTATGTTAAGGATTTGACTTCATAATCCCTAGCTACAGTCCTTCCTATACTCCCATTTTAAACAAAGGGGACTTTGTCTTACAGAAGACTAGGACTGGACTCAAAATATTTTCTTGCGATTCAGATGCCATGTCCATGAAAATGGGAAAGACCCAAGCAGAAATACACTTCTACAATAGGAGCTGAGTAAAAGAGCTACTACACTATTGTGCAGTCTGACACAAGGGTTTCCTAAGGAAGTACCACCCTTCTTTTGACAATGGGTTACACAAGTAGTTTCTCACCTGAACTTCGATTTGTAACCCCCTTGTGTAATATTATTGCACTTGTTCTGTCAAGACAAAATCAAATCCATTTGCTTAAAATCTGCACATGGTTTACAAAAATCTAGAGAGTAAGTTCAATCTATACTTAGCTCTTTGTTGTGTGACAAGGAAAATACCTGGGTTGCTCTGAAAAGATGCTGCTTTGGAAAATACCTCTTAATTCTTGTCTTTTGAACTCCCCCAAAGCTTCTGAGAGGACTTCAATGCATCCAGCTGCAGCCACAACTAATCAGAATGGGAAAAAGTGGGGAATGGTGAAAAAGTGCCAGTATCCAGTACTTGTAGAGCCAGATTTTAGGTCCTAAACTCAGATTCAGCGGTATCTTATTCTGCAACTAATTTTAGGATGGTAAATCTGACAGTGCTCTAATTAAAGAGCAGTAGAAACTAGTTCCATGTAGTTCTTTAAAAGATCCAGAAAGAGATCTCATGCATCAGTTACTCTCTTTACAGCCACAGAACTCCCACCAAGCTTGGCAGGGGTTTATAGAAAGTCTGGCATCTGACTTTGACTCTAGATTTGATTTGGGGGTGGTTTACCCAGGAAGATAAAGTGGCCCCTTAGCAGCCCCCTTAGCACAACAGATGTTCCTGACGTGCTGAGGGAAGAGCCATTCCATTATGCAGTGTCCTTCTTCTTCCCCCGCCCCCATTCTAAACTAGTCTGACCCCTTTCTGGTTTAGTTATTTTACATATCCTTCTATTTTATTTTAGTATCCAAGTGGCTATACCAACCACTTGCTAATTAAAGTCTCTCCATCAACTAGTAATTCTGTAATAATTCACAGCTGTTTTTCCTCTCTCTCTGAAATCTATTGTTCCCTGGCTGAAAAGGCTGAAAGACCTTAGAAACTATAGATAGCTATTGATTTGTTTGCATTTAAAATCCAGTATGTGGCTGCAAAGGCCTGTTACAATATCACAGAGGAAGATAAATGTCAGTGCATAATCTGCTAGGAAATTTCACATAGGAGTTGATTAAAAGTCTATGAGTAATCATTGCACAAATGTCTTCAGGTGTATACATATATATATACATATATGTAGCTAATAAATATATAGCTAGATATATAAATATATATGTATATACAGAGCTAGTTTAAACCTAATTGTTATGGAATTAGTAAGTGGCATTCACCATTCATGCATTCTTCCTAGTAGCAGAGCTAAATTATTTCAGCTTATACTCTAAGCAGCAGCATACCAGTAAGCATTTGCTTGCTTCCCCTGGTAACCTAGTAGTTTAAAGAGCACGAGCAGTTTTGCCATGGTCATTTTCTCCAGCAAACCTCCATGAAAGGGACCTGGCTCTTCCACAGGTGTGTTTTCCCCAGGTTTCACAGCTTCTTCAGGACATGGTGGGTCTGGTCTGAGGGTCACCAGTCTGAAGGTCATCGGCCCAAGGGTGTCCAGCCCAAGGGTCACTGGCATGGTGGTCGCTGTCTCGAGGGTCGCCAGCCTGGTCAGTCCTGTTTGCAGAGGTCTGCAACGTTGAGGAACTTCCTGACGACCACGGCGAGGCAGACAGTCAGGAGCAGCATATACCCTACGGTGCCCAGGTAGGTGGGGGCAGCCAGCGGTGCCTTGAGGAATTCGGCCAGCCCGTCCTCCACGTAGTGCACCTGGTCGTAGATGCTGAGGAAGGTGAAGATGTGGAAGAGCTGATGGCTGTGCCCCACGATGTCGAAGAGCCCCGGCTGGATCCGCTCGGGGATTTTGCTGACGTTGAAGAAGGCGGCCACCAGCAGCCAGAAGTAGCGGCGGTAGAAGTAGACGAAGAGCGTGGGGTTGCGTGCGCGGAGGTCGAAGAGGAGGCTCTCCAGCATGATGGGGCAGGCCATGCTGAGCGGCATGGCGAACACGAAGGTGCGCACGGCGAAGGGGTAGGCGCAGCAGGCGGCGCGGCTGCGGCAGCAGGCGGCCGTGCAGCCCACGGCGAGCGCCAGCGCCACGGGCAGCACGAGCACGCGGTAGGCCGCGATGGGCAGGCTGCAGTCCAGCTGCCAGCCCAGCCGCTGCTGCACGTAGCGGCTCATGGCCCCGGCGTCCAGCAGGCTCAGCCCTGGCAGCAGGTAGTAGGAGTAGGCCACGGTGCTGGCGAAGCCGTAGTAGCTGATGGAGGCGTAGTCCAGGTAGAAGAAGGTGGCGCGGAGGCGCGGAGAGAGGCAGCTGAAGAGATGGGCCGTGCAGCTCATGGCGAAGGTGAGCAGCACCCCCGAGGCGTAGCACCAGAGGGGCAGCAGGGCCGGGTGGTGGAAGGGCACGTCCCCGGCGCCCCGCAGCAGCAGCAGCCGCCCGAAGCGGCTGAGGAAGAGCAACAGAGGGATGAAGTGGGTCCAGAAGTTGAGGGTTTCATTGGTGGGCTGCAGCACCGAGGCCAGGCACTCCTGCGCCGAGCAGTGCAGCCGCCGGTAGCCCGAGAGGATGAAGCACTCCACGAAGTCCTCGGGCACCTCGTCCCAGCGCAGCAGGGCGGCGGGGCGAGGCGGCGG
>VZTJ01005902.1:283719-310630 GCA_013397795.1 Orthonyx spaldingii
TTCTTGTCCCCCTCGCCCGCCGGCATGCTGCCGCTGCCCCGGCCGGCCCCGGGCCCGGGCCCGCCGCCTCGCCGCCGACCGGGCGAGGGAGAGTCGCTGCGCCCGCAGCCGCCAGCGGAGGATCCGCGGTAGCTCTGCGCCTCTCCGCCCCCGCCGCCGCCCCCGGCAGCATCACTCATTGCAGCAGGGGCAGTGGCGGCACCGGCGCGGCTCCTCCCGCCCCGCCGCCCGGCATCGCGGTAACTGGAAACCGGCGCTGCATCCAGCGCCCCCCAGGAGCGGGAAGAGACGCCCCCGCCGCCCCGGGTAGGGTTTCCCGGGGAGGGAGGCGCTGGACACCCGAGCCGCCGTTAATGATTGATGCGGCCGCAGCGGGGGGGCGGGCCCGTGAGAGCCCCCGCAGCGCAGCGTGTGGCCGGGCCGGACCCGCGGGACCCTTCCCGGGCGCGGGGTCCGCTGGCACTGGCACCGCTCGGAGCGGGGGCTGCCCGCGGGGGTGTTCTGATGTAAAAGGCACAAAGGGGGCACCGGGGCACCCGCCCAGCCCCGAGCGCGGCTGCGCCCGCGCGTGCGGCAGGAGCCGGGCGTGAGCCCCGGGAAAAGGGAGGTGACTCCGCGGGGTTGGGGGATCTCCGGCGGCGGGACAGACCGGGGAAGTACCCCTCCAAACAGCGGACGGGTGGCAGCTGCCTGTCTGTCTGTCGTGTGTGCTTCGGTAAGGCCGCTGAGACCTGATGTCCTTGGCGACATTATCTCATGCAGTGAATGCAAACGTTATTTTAGGCTAAACGTTCCCGGCCGGGCTGCACGGGATGAGCGTCACTGACACGCATAGCACCCACCTTATCTGCGCGCTCCGAGCGGGGCGGCTGGGAGGGAGACTCAGGAACGGACTGGCAGGAGCTGCTCTGTGTTGATCCTTAGACAAATCCTACACTTACTGTCGTTGCGGTTATGCAAGCACCACAGTTACATAATCACAGTATAAAAATATGGGGAAAAGCGCTGTACGGGTGTTATTGTTCCTTAAGGCATCTGAAGGAAATAGAAGGTAAGTCACTAATGCAGGTGCAGATAGGAGCCAGACTAAGGGATTGCTCTCTGCTGCTTCGAGGTGTTTCCTTTTTGTTTGTTTTCAGATGGTCTTAAACATCCAATAGCTCTCGGTTTCCAAAAGTACGTTTTACAAGGTGATATTCAGAGATACATTCATGGTCACATGGCACAGACCGAGGTCAAGTGTAATTAGGACATTCAGCCCAAAGATTTTTATAAAAATATTGTATTTGATAGTCAGTCATGACAATGTGAAAAATCTTCTGAACAAGGAAGCAATCAGAAATAAGTTTTTTTAAGATATCAGAAAAAAGTCTTAAAAGTATGTTGCTGAAAGAGATTTTCAATGCATTTTTCATTCAAAAGTAGGACAGAGTGGTGACACGGCTTATAATCTTTACCAAAATTACACAGGAGACGTCCTAAGAAAATAAACAACATAAGTGAACAGTGCTGAAAAGCCAACATGAGGAGCAAAATATTAAACAAAAGACATTTTTCAGATAGCAGGCCTAATATGCTCTGATATCCATGTGTTTTAGAGGGGGTGCCTGGTAGAGTGCAGGGACACACCAAGTGGACACTCCTCGGAGAGTGACTGACAAGGGCTCTGCCTGCGGTGAGCCTCAGGAGTGAGCAGGGCCCTGTGGCCTGGGATTTAGGGAGAGGAAAGGCTCTTGGGGATTACTGGAAACTGCTTAGCCTCTGGTAGAGCTCAGGCTTCTCATAGTGCTGCTCTTCAGTAGAGAGGCCACCGTGAAGAGGAGACAGGCCAGATGCTGGACTGTTTGCTGCATCCGTGGAGATGCAGACGGTGGGGAGGGGGCTGTTGGCTAGAGAATACCTGCCCCTACTGTGCTCCCAGCACACCACACACGCAGGCGCTACCAGTAGGGCTCTCGGATCCTGTCTCCAGTCCCTAAGCGACACTGCCATTTGTGGTGGTCAGTGCTATTGCATGCCCTACAGTAGAGGGCCAAAGTGACCATGATCTTCAGTCTCTCTCATCAAAGTTAGATAAGAAGGGGTGGTTGACTGAGAGCAATCAGGTTTTAGACCTGCGCTAAAGAGGCTGTTGGAAAGCCACCAGCAGCTGTTGCAACAGATGGTGTCTAAAGAACAACAGCATCCACTGCTGATTGGGAACTGCTGGCCTTGCAGTGGCAGCAGGGCTCGTTTGACATGTTCTGACTTTGCTGCAACCTCCTGACGTTCAGGGGTGTGGGAGGCTTTCAGCCCTCTTGCCTCAGGGAGTTCTGGGGTATGGCCTGGCTTCCTGTGAGAGACCCACTGGGTTTATGGCCCACTGGGGCAGCCCAGGCTGTGAGGAGCAGGTGGGGTTTGCTTGCAATTCAAGACTGACAGTTCTGGTGGACACTGGACTGTCTGGGTGTTGGTGGAGGTACACACTAATCCTTTAGCAGTCGCATTTCTGGAACGCATTGCTGATGATCTGAGTCTTTTGCTTATTTCCAAGGCAGACTCCTTACAGGGAGAATGATCTCTGAGGGCAGCCTGGGCTTTCATAAAGACTACTACATATATGTTACATTGAGTTAAGTATTCTCCTCCCAAGCCAGCTGTGGGATAGTGTGCAGGGAACCTTACAATTTGAAGCACTTACAACCTCAAAATAGCCTCCTTATTCATATGTAGTCCATCAAGGTTAGTATTACATGGCTCTTATGTGGTAAGCCAGGGAGAGTCAGGACATCTGGAGGTCACAGAGAGGAGTCCACATAATGTAGTGCATGAAGAGGCCTCTGCGTTTCTCTAACCAGAGTTTATATTTAGAAGGGCATGGTCAGCATATACCAGGGTTTCTCCTAGCATGTGTAGAATTTTCTGTAGGCTTTCTCTCCAAATAACCTTTTAGAAGACTCTTAAAACACTGATAAAGGTACTGCCTAATGAGGTGAGTAATGGAAGATAATGTTAATCAGTGCTGGATGAAGACTCAAAGGAAAAGATGTGCTAAAATACCAAATGTGGGTTTGTTTCTACATTATACTTGCATTTTATTCAACGTTGAAATCCTTTCTGAGGTGTTATTTTGTCTGAAATATCAAAAGCCCTAAAAGATATTCTAAATTACTTCAACCCTACCCAGTAAAATTATGCCTTTTGGTTAGGAAACAAACAAACAAAAAGCTTATTGCATGTTTTGCACTCAAACATAATCAGCACACTAGGGAAGAGGTTGTACTTAGCTCTCCTATTACATAGCTTTTTTGAATAAGTAAAGAAATTAACTTAAAAACTTTAAAGAGAAAGAAAGTCCTGATGTTAATAAGCAGTGGAGGTGTTTGGAAGATTTAAGATGCCTTTGAAGATAAACCTTTAGCCTCACCCAATTCAACTCACTCACACAAATATCAGTCTTAGGAGCTCTTGCTTGACATAATCCTCTACCATGCAACTCTGCCTGTGTAATTTCTTTTTTCCTTTATATCTTCACTTCTAAGATAGATTTTGATGATTTCTTTCTCAGTAGGAAGTTTTATCTGAGTAAAAACATTTACCCTCTTTGTTTCCTCTGAATTTTTCTCCTTCGCTGAAATCTTTTTAGTACATCTGACTCTGTTGTGACATCTTCCATGGAACCTCACTGAACAAGAGAGAGGGTAGAATTTGGCTCTATTTAAAAAGAGTAGCTATTAAAGAAAGAGAAGCTTTAGCCTTATCTAACATTGTTTGCTGTACCTCATGGTTGCAGTTTCTCTGGGAGAACATCTGAAAGGACACACAGACATACAAAAGTGGTCCTTTTGTTCTGTAGGTTTGCGTTTTTTTATGCTTTATTGAATGAGTATCCATCTCTTGCAAATAATGTCTTGATGGGTAACTTTTTACTGCAGTGATTACAATACTTTGTGATAATTGAGTAGACACAGTGCTTTGATCTAATACTGACGAGATTAACTTGCCTTTGGAGATTCTACTCCACTATCTTTAAAGACTGGATAAACAGGAATCCTTGCGTTACCTTCTCCTTTTTGAGTAACTAATTAGGGTCGATTATACTTTATAAACCTAATTCCTTAATAGATAAAGAAAAGTGAAAGCAATACCTATATTTTAAAACCTCACTTGGAGGAGAGCAAAGATGGATTTTGTAAAAGGGAATAACACTAAGCAACTCCATCGTGGTTGCAGAGCAATGTTCATTTTAATGTCTCGGTGATCAGGAACTTCTAATTTTCTGCCCTCTTTACCTTGAAGTTGAATATCTTCAGGTTTGTACCCTTTATGCTTTAAAAACCATCAATAAAACCCATCTGAAAAAACCATTAAACACAGCAAACTGGGAAAAATACTTCACATTTTAAGAAACTTTCTCTGAAAGTCTGGTTGTCTTTTTAAAGTTCCTGGTTTTGAAAGATTTGAGGTAAAACTTGTCTTTCTTGACAGCAGCAAATCTGAACTTAAGTAGTGCAGTGAAATTAGTTTCACTGTGATGAAGAATAATGTATTGGGTGGATGCATATTTCATGTTTTCCATGGTCAAAATCCACCACTGCCCCAGCTTCCAGGGGCTTATGGTAAGAGCGAAGTACAGCTTGTCTTTGCAAGGGTTGTAGGATGGAACCCTCACTTACAAAGTGCATGACTAAGAAATTGTTTTGTTTGTATGTGCTGAGTGGGAGTGTTTTGCAGAGCACAAATTGCTACCCAGTGTTAGTAACCTGACAGGAGGGACTCTGAGTATGGCAAAGGAATGACTGGCATTGCACTCATCTTGAACTTCCATGCTTGCAAACAGCTGGATTCTAGCCACCTAGGGTAATTCTGTCTGACAAGAATCTGCAGGAGAACTTTCGAAATTAAGCCTTCATTTGATACTTGCACTAGCACCTGGAAACTGCACTGCAAATTACTGGCACTTCTCAGCCAGACAGTGCAAGCCAGATGTTGCCCCTGTGACTGGTTTGTGTAATGTGCCTCACTGCTTGAGGAATCCCAGAGGGAGAAGGATCACAGGTTCCCTGGTAAGACGTGTATTCGAGGAGAGCAGTGGAGTCCTGGAAGGGAAAGCAGCTGCTGAATGGCATGAGTAGAGCAGAACTCACAGCTGAGGGAAGATAAAGCACCAGCACCGAGGGATGGAGTAACACAGAGATGGCTCCTGCCAGGAGACAGAGAGCAGAGAGAGCAGTGGCAGTTCCCAGACTGCTGGGAACCCGAGAGCCGAACTGCCCTCTCCCAGACTGCCCCTCTGGCTCTTTTTCCTTATTCCGGTGGTCCCTGCTAAAGGATCTCAATTCAGCCCAGGCTCTCTGTGCTCCAGCTGTGAGTGCTGCCTGCCTCTCCTCTCGGTTCGGCGCTGCGCACCCAGAGCTCCCTAGCAACCCGCGAGTGCACGGGGGAGCTACCGCTGCCTATTTTGAGAATCCTCGCTGGCGGCTTTCATTCTCGGGGTGGAAGGAGATGGAGGGTGGAATAAGGGCAGAAGCTGGAAGACTGCTGCCTAAGCACTGGGGAACACATACACAGACGGTGGCTTTAGTGATCCCTGAGCCACTATGTGAAACTACACAGGAAAGTGTGAAACTACAGAGTTACAAACCTGTACACCCAGCAGCTACGCTTCTCTTCTACTCATAATCTGCCTGCCCCATGTCCTCAAACATGCTTCCTTTGCCATAGGGTAGGAAACTTCGACAGCACCCAAAATCATTCCTCTCTCATTCCCTCACACCCACCTTTGTGAAAGAATTGCAGCAGTTCTGTGCCCTGGCCTGGAGTGAGAGCAGTGGAGAGCTTTTGTCTCAAAGCTGGGAAAAAAGCAGCCAGAAAGACAAGTGTAACACACTGCAGCATGTGGCTTACTTAATGTAGCTTAGTGTTAATTATTTATGATAATTCATGATTTTCCCAAGTATATTGCCTAATGATACTTGTCATTGTAACAACAGTTACAATAAACAATTCCCAGGTCTGCAAGCAACCAGACCTAGTGCATTATAATGAAAAAGTCTACAATTTGCTTTTAAATATTATTATTATTATTAGTCTACCTTTTCCAGCATTAATTCTCCATGGATTTCTGCATCTCACTGCTTCCTTTCCTTCCTGCTATCCTTCCTGCCCTTGTACTCCCCCTAAGCCCAAAACAGTGACATGTATTCTCATTCACTAATTGTACATGAGTGCTACTGTACTATTGCAATGTGTTATAAATAGCACAGATTGAGGAGTACAGTTCATTCTGAAAAATTATCTTTGCGATGACCTTTGAAACTCTAACTGTATCTTTCCTGTTTTTCACAGCATGCTCTGGATTGTGATGCTCTTAATTTGGTGCAGTTTATTAATTACAAAAGAGCATAGAGGCTAAGCAGTAAGCAGAGGATTTGAACAATGAGGTGGTTAATTAAAAAGGATTAATGAGGTGGATAAAATAAAGGGATTGAGGCCAAATGGAGCACAAATTTTCTAAACATTATTGGCCCCCAAACTCTATCATCCAAGGGCACATTCCTCTTTCCAGCTAGACATCTGTTTTTTATCCAGAAGTGTCAGTCATTCTTTCATGCCAGGTTCATTAATACAGTCCCAGAAGAGTTGAACATCATCTAGTGTCTTCTTCTGTGGCCCTAAATGCCCTTTCTAGCCAGTACAAGTTCCCCACCTGGTTTGCTTTTGACTTGTTGCTGCATCTGTTTGCACTACTATGTTAAAAACCACCCCAAAAGCAGGTCACAGATGATACTAATCCTGTGTCTCTGCAAGCTAGTGCAATGGTTCTCAAGTAAACAGGGAGAAAGATGGGGAAGAGAAGGGCTTGGCTTGGATTCTGAAGCAGTAAATCCTGCCTAATCCATCTGTAAAGCTCGTTGACCAATGCCATCCCTTTGTGTGGAAGGGCTCCTCTATGGGTAAGTTTGGGGCTCAAAATATCCTAAAAAGACTGGTGAAATTATGTCTGTCAATGCATGGGTTTTATTTCCCCCTCCTTCCTTCCAAGCCTCTGTGATTCCACCTCAAATTTATCCAAGAGAGCCGTGCAGGCTCCTCCAGGGTGGAGGTGCGACCCAGCACGGTGCTGGCCGTGGGAAGAGCACGTGCTTATCGCCGCAATTGCTCAGGTGAGTTAGCTACACATCGGCTCTCTCTGGAGCCTCAGCTGCCATTCCGGTACAGAATATTCCAGGTTATTTTGCGGAGGGCGGCAGGAGGCTCCAACAGCCGGAGGAACGCGTGTTGTCGCGTGGGCCTGCTCCCGGCCTCGTCCTTGCCGCAGCTGCAGCAGCACCGCCTGGCCCGCCGCGGATGAGACTGCGGCGTAAAGCGACTCGTGCCTGAGGAACGATGAGGCTCGTTATTTTTTATTTCGCTATTTTTTGTGTAACTTCGGGTGGGGTCACATGACGCCGCACGGGCCGCCTCAGGCGGGCGCGCGGCGCGGGCCGTGCCTGCCCCCTGTCGGGCCCGCTCCTCGCTCCGTGCCCTGCACGGCTGAAGGGATAGGAAATCCCGATCGTGCTTCCTTTCGCCCGCCCTCCTGCACACTGAGCTCCTCCGCTTTCGAGGGAGACTTCGCTGCCGTTCTACGCTGTGCCGGCCCGCCCTGCCCAGCCTTCTCCGTGCCAGTGACGGCTGCCATGGGAGTGCTCGCAGCTGAGGCCTCACCCTGAGACAGCTGCGGGCACAGCAGCAGCTTTCACCGGACCATGTCCCTGCACAGCTGGACGCTCATCTGCAGCCGGTGAGGTTTCCTCAGAGTTTGCCCTCCTCTATAAACTTCCGGCTCTCTGCAGTTGCCCTGCCCTCTTCATCCTCTCCTTTTGCTTTTTTTTTCCCCTCTTTTCTGGAACCTTCATTCTCCGCTGCCCCAGGTGGTTGTTAGCTCAGGCCCTGCTCCCTCTTGCCGCTCACAGGGGCAGTGGGTGTCGGCAGGTGGTGGATTAAAGCTGTCATTAATTTCTGTGTATCTTCTTGTCTTTTCCTTAAGTATTATCTCAGCCCCTGCATATCCCACTCTGAAAATCAATGAAAGCACGGTAATGCAAGACTCATGATAAATGTGACCGCTGGTTATAATCCCCAGTTAAACAGTGTTCAATAAAGTTGCTGTTGTAGTGTGATATCAAACCCAGTAACGGAGTATTTGCTGTGCTAGCCTTTTCACTATTTATTCAAGGGCTTTCCTCAATTAGATGTAATATTGCACGTTGTTCCAAGCGGTGTCCTTTCCCTTTCACCGTTCCATGTCCAGAGCAAGCGCTGTCTCCGCTGGTGCGGCCCATCGGCGGCTCGGCCATCGGCTTCGCGCCCTCCGCTCCCGGGCTCGGTGGGATCGGCGCTCGCCTGGCGCCGCCAGGGCTGGGCGAGGGGAGAGGCAAGATGGCGGAGAAGGCGCCCGGCGGCTCGCAGAAACCCGCCGGGAAGGTAAGGCCGCCCCGCCCGGGAGCGCGGCCCGTGGCTCGCTCCGTGCGGCTCGGGAGGCACGGCCCGCGGCCCGCTCCGTTCCGCTCGGGGAGCGTGGCTCGCGGCCCGCTGCCGCGGCGGTGGGGCTCGGGAGCGGCGAGGCGCGGGCGGCGCGGCCTGCTCCGAGCCCGGGGTGACCGCGGGCCCCGGGACGGGGTGGGAGGCGAGAATCGGGCTCGGGGTCCCGGGCCTCTTGCGAGGCACCCCTGCTCCTTGAGACCGCCCCGTGAACGTCTCTGTCCCCGTGGCGTCCGCGGGGCCCGGCGGAGGCGCTGTGCTGGCCCGCGCGTCCCCAGGTCGGGATGCGGGTGTTCCGTGATGCCCGAGCCCCGGCCGTGCCCACAGACGGGTTTCTTTTCACTGTCTCGCTCCCCCGTGGGCTGAAGCCCGGTCAGGGTTAGTTTCCATCTTGCGAGTGTGAAGGAAAACGGCGAATCGAGATGGAGTGGGTTCTTTTGAATTGCGACGGAATTACAAGTTTCGTAGAATTGCCGAGGCGTTCCCCGCGCTTTCACTGTACCCGCTCTACTTCCTGTAGTTCCTGCTGGATGGATTTCCAGCCCAGGAGCACAGGAAGTGCAGCAGTTCTGACAAACTTGGCCCAGGGCTGTGATCTGAAGCCAGTGGGTGGTCACAGCCTAGAGCTGCCTGCTCTCGCAGCATCCCTCCTGCTGGGAGGGTGGAGGGCACGATATTCTGGGGCTGGTGGTTTGAGGATTACTCTCCTTCATTCACTTTCGTTTCAGGTTTTAGGTCAGAACTATATAAATATTCCAGGTTTTGGTGTGTGAATGTCAGAAATTTCCAGTGCTATAAATGAATAATTTTTGCCCATCTTCTTATTAAGCAAAACCAGGATTGTTTTAGTTTTTTTCCTTTTATTTTGCTACTAGGAAACTGTAGTTATCAATGTAGTTGGTAATTAAATGTAGTTGCATAAAGTTTTTGCATGTTTGCTTTGTTGTTATTAGAGTAGGAGAGTTTTATTTTTGTTTCTCTTTTATGTTCTGTTCCAAATATTGCCAATAAACATTTTTTTATCTTGCTTTTGGCTTGGAATGGCAAAGAAGAGCTGGACAGAAAACTTGAGTAGTAAAATAGGTCTTAATTTGTGGGCAGTGGCTTTCAGGGAAAAAGACATTTTGGGATTTCAAGTATAATCAGAAATAGAATAATTAATTATTGATTAATGCAGCTGATAGCATGGTACAGAAAACCGACCCAGATGTGATTCCTTTCTTCTCACAGTTACATTATGGACTATTTTTGTTTTGTCATTTATTATTTCTGTAGTGATGATACTCTTTTTTTAATATACAGTAATAATTAATTTATAGGAATTGTTTTCTGTCCTGGATGTCAGTTCTGTAGAGGTATGTGCAGACACTTAACTCTTCACACTCCCACATCCATCCCAGGGAAGTCAGTAGGACAACCAGGGAATGTGAAGTCAGACGTATGTTCATCTGTCAGGGTCTGTTGAAGAGGTCCTGTACCTGCCTGGCCACATTTATGCACTTCCCTCATCCCTCAGTTTCCCATTCCTGCAGACATCCATGCTATGTTCCACTAGTATTTTTCCCATGCTTTGCATTGTAGATCTTGTTTGTTTCTTCTTGTCAATATTATTTTATGTGCCAAAGAAAATAGGGGTAGTACATACTTGGATCCATGACAAAGTTTCTGTTGAAAAGTGAAATAAAATCAGACATGCCTATCTCTTGGGCTTTATTCCCCAAACAGTAAATCTTGGGAAATCTTGGGAGGCTGAACAGTGTGTGGTGTCTTTGGTACCTTTTGTTTTGTTATTCCAGGAATGCTTGTGATATATTTATACATATACTTTTCAGATGCCTGCAGAAAGAACTGGTACTGAAATTAGTAATATTCTTTTTGTTTTAATTAGTTTATTCACACAGGGATTAAAGTGTGTATTTCTAGTTGAGCCTATATGAAAATGTTTATGGTTTAACAATTGAGTAAATAACCATTTTGCTCAATTTCTTGAAATAATTATAGGACATTTTGATTATTTTTAGTCATTTCAGTGTTCATTTACTTACATAATTAAAATAGAAGTTGTAGGCATCTTCTGGTGCATTATATTTGCAAGTTATATTTATTTTGCAGGTACAATTATTTTTATATCTCATAGACTCCATAGGATATGTTTCAGTGGCAGTTCCAAGATGTGCCTTTGCTGGCTTCTAGATACCTGCTGCGAAGACACAGAGACCTTTTATTTTCTGTGCTCTGTGAAGAATTGTGACCTAGTGCCTGAAATAAAATAGTATCACCCCTTCGGAATGGTTGGTGTTTATTCTTCAGCCTTAATGTCCAAGTACTGAAGTTGACCCAATTATTTTGATTATATGTATTTATATATATATATATATATATGTAAAATCACATCTTTTCAGCCAGGTGTTATCTGTTTGATTCAGTGACTGATAAGCATTGCTGGAGATGGTGCAGCTTCAGGGAGCCCCCAGTGCCTGCATCGCTGCGGTGGCAGCTGCTTTGTGTGATACTGACAGCTGCTAAATAACTTTGAGAGTCTCCCATGTGAAATGTGTTGCAAAAGCATTGATTATTCCTTTGGCACTTTGAGATCAGAACAGCAAGATTTGTGCTTGAGATTTCCAGAAATCCAAGTAGGAAAGAAGGATAATTAAAGAGGAGAAAATAGAAATTGTCAAAGACTGCACAGGACATGGGTGTAGGACATGATTCTGAAATGACAGGTACAGATGTTCATTTATTGTCTTTATGTAATGAAATTTTATCTGCTCCGTGACTCTTCCATTTTGTTATTGTATCTTCTGAGAACAGTGATGGTCTGGCATGGCCCCTGCTCCTACACAGACTGCTGTTCAAATTGGGTACCATATGCAGAAGAAATAATCCACTTGGAGCAAGCTGTACTTTTCCCTTTTTCATTCCAGAAGCTGTACCTGTTCATCTGAGTTCAGGGTTCTAATGGAATACCATTCTTTACAAATACTTCCAGAGAAATCCACTGTCCATTTACTTTTGTGTCTGCAAGTTATAACTACTCAAATAGGGACTAATACTCATCTGCATTATTCCAGTAACTGTAAAGACTAAACAGATCAGCCATAACATAATTTGCAGATGTTTTCAAGCACTTGCTTTTTAGAGAGAAAGGAAGAATAAAAAGGATAAGGCAAGCTGGAAACCTCCTTTTACTGGATTTTGACATCTTAATTTATGATGTCTTCCCATTTGTTTTTCTTTGCTGTCAGTGCTGACACGAACCAGTCCCAGCTTTAGCTACTTTCTCCCTACCAAACATTGTCCTCTTTGGTTGATTTGGCATGATTTCGGCAGCGGGGTGCTGCGATGATTTGGGAAATGGTTTGGCTGAAACTCCCCATTTCTCCCTTTCATGTGTGATCAGCTCCATGAGGAACAGGGCTATAGTTCAGTGTGACCAGCTGCTCAGTATGGGGGCAGGATCAATGGAAGGTGTGGAAACAGGGCAGGAGTGTCTTTCATCAGTGTTTCTTTTAAACCTTTCACTCTGAAGCTGTTGGTTCTTTCAGGGACGGGACTTTTATTTATGTTTTAAGTTGTAACCATTACAGTTGTAACAACATCATTCAGCATTTAGAACACCACAGATTGTCTCCTGAGTTTTATTGGCAGCTTTTGTCGTTCTTTGTTGTTTCACTAAATGACATCAATATTAATTTTAAAAAAATTTATTGTATACAGCATATTTTAAATATTTGTGAAATAACATGATCATGTCAGTTTTACCAAGAGATTTTTAAGTCTAGAGAAACCATGAAAAGTTGGATTTCTGGCCCTGTGAACTATGAGCAGGAAGGAATATTTTGAAGAGCTGTTCTCTGTTTTCCTTGGAAGCTTCCATGAAGGAGGAAGAAAATGTAAACGTCAGAATCTCAGAGATGACTCTGCTTTGGCATTTTCATGGAAGTTTGTCATAAATCTCACTTGTATGGTCCTTTGAAGTTTTGTTTCTTTTTTTTTGGAGGTTGAGTGGAGTTGGCTGCACTCAGTAGTGAAACTTTGGGCGACCTGACCTCCAGGACTGGGGTTTGACAGGGCTGTATTTTACTGCAGTAGCAGTGCAGGCTGCTGAAATGGCACTTCAGCTGTGCTGGCACATGCTTTGAGAAATGTGCAGAGTGAACGTGATGGAAAAAGTCATCCAGCTGTAAAATAGTCTGATTGAGGAAAAAAAAATAAAGGTAGTTTTCCTGCAGAGTGGTAAATGCAATGAATTGGGAGTAAGAAGGCATTTGTCTGTTGTTTATGTTGGCAGTGACTGAAAGATGGATTCACTGCACTTTTTCTGTTGGCAGTTTGAACATGAGGGAGCTGTCCTCACATCTCATCATGTGTAGGGCAGAGCTTTGTGTGTCTTTCTTTCAGCAGTTAAGTTCAGTTGAGCTACTTGACATGATGAGAACAGAAAAAATAATCCTGCTCCAGATTTCAACACAGGTGGGCAACATCTTCTAAAATGTTTCCCTCTGTGTTAGAAAGACACTGATTCCGCTGAGTCAATGCAGCTGGTCTGACTCTTAAGGAATCAAAATGGCCCCTTTTGTCAAGGCAGTGCAGATGGAGGCAAAGTGCAGTGTTGTGTTAGGGTGGCTCAGCCCACCCCGGAACGTTGGTGGGATAACTCCGCTGTATGAAACCACCCCTTGGAAAGCGAAATGGTTTCTCCCTGAGTTGCTTTACCTGGACGTGTTAATCGTAACCTGTCCCCTGACCCTATCCCTTGCTCTCTCTGTATTCCCCTGCCTCCCTCTTCTCCCCTGTGCCCCTTGCCCCCTAGCCAGACCCTATAACAAGGGTCTCCCAAGGCCATTCGCCCTCTTTCGCCGCTGAACCCCTTCAGGAATGAAATGCTTCTGGAACTCCATGCGACTGAGCCCTCTGTTAACCCTGGTAATGCTCGAGCCATCCAGCTGGGGGGAGGTGGATACCTGCCGGAACATCAGCTGGGGTAGAGGACAGAATTATCTGCTTCAGTACTCGGCTGTACTGGCCAGAGAGGTCTTTTGGAGCCTCCAAGACCTTCCTGGTGAAAGCAGAAGTTCCACCCCCCCACATCTCCCTCCGGGACAGCATTAGTGTTGTGAGAATTAGTGATTTTTTTTTTTTTTTAATAACTGCTATTTAGAAACTGGCAGATAGTAATGTGTAATTTTGTCAGGAACCTTTTCATCTTGTGCTTTGTCAGAACAGTTTCTTGGATGGTCAGGAGTAGTATGAAAGGTAGAACTAAATTCATACATATGAAGAGAAGACCTTAAGAATTGTTGAAGGAGGAAGATAATGTAGCTCTCCAAAGCTGTTAGTTACTGTGGGGTAAAGTTGGTCTGAAAGATAAAACTGTTTTTAGAAGTTTTCTGAGTGCACCTTAATAGAAATTCTGCTGTTCAACTGATGTTCAGAGTGGCTCCACAGTCCCTGTTGGTGGGCTGGTGAGTGCTACTGTCCTCCCACAGAATCTCTGTGTGCTGCATGCACTGAAGCCTTTCTGAGCAGTATCATCTGCTTGCTGCTGGAGAAACAGATTTAGTATCTTATTTTTTTATATTCTTTCTCAGGATCATCTGTCATTGTAGTGAGCATTCCTACTGTTTGTTACTCTGTGTAATTCCTTGTTTTTTGTCCTCCCTATAAGCAGCTTCAGCACCACCCCTATTGGCTGGTGTTACTTTCTAAAACTTCCATAAATGTAACAGATGTGGAGAATCAGGAAATGGTGATTCCATTCTGCTGTTGCCAGACAAGCTCCTTTCCTGGAGCAGTGCTTGATCTGTGTCAGTACACTGAGGCAGACAGTTTGAGACTGATCTTTTTAACTGGACATCTGAAATTGTTTTTAAGAAGGCTAGAATTGTAGCTGCTGTGTTGGTTGCCACAGGGTGGCAGCTGGCAGCAGGAATAATGTTGTTTTCTTGCTCTGGAATTCTTTTGCACAGTGTCCTTCTTTTATCTGTGTGATATTGTACTATACATTCATAAATTCTTGGGGGGAGGACAGCTTTCCTTAAGCTACCTTTGTGCAGTATGTAGAGCTGTGCATAACACATTACTGATCTGAGTGCCATACTGTGAATCACAAAAAAATCCAACACCAAGTACACAAGAGGAGAATTTTGTGCGAAGTGGCATTAGTAAAAGATGCTTGAGATATTTGCTTCCATGTGTATTCTAAGGAACTGCCACTGGTGCATGTGAGCTGAACTTTTTATTAGCTTCTTTGCAAAGATGTGCTTGTGAGTCATGTACAGTGCTGCAAGTAAGGAGATTTGCAAGGTCTTTGAGAGTAAGACATTTTCTTTTTCTGTGTGTTCCCTCCCCCATGTCTCTTTCTTGAAAAAACCTCCAAACATATTCCGAGAAGCCTTTTGCTTCTCCCTTGGAAGGGCTGTATCATTGTGTTGCTCTTTGCCTTTGTGCATTTAATGCTGGTTGTTGAAGTAGTCTTTGTTGAAGACTATTTTTTTTCTGAGTTGATTTTACTGTATAACATAGGAATATACTTGTTGGAAGAGAAAAGTCTCTGTCTTAGCTGATGAAAAAGCAGGATGCACAATGAAAACAAGGCCTAGTAAATTATCTTCTAGAGTAGCATTTGGTTCTTGTTTGTTTTGAAAGACTGGAGATGAGCATCATATAGTACTATTTCCAGTATAAACTCCTGGTAATAAGAAGAAATGTTGATATTCTGTAACTAATGAACAGATTTCAGCTAATGGAAATGTTTTATTTTGACTTAAATTTCAGTTGAGGTATGAATTGTGCATCAGGCAATAATATGTTACGTCAGATTTTCTGGAATTTGGGCATTACGTAATTTAAAAGTGTGCTCTTCATCACTTAAGCTCATTTAAAACCTGATTTTGTGTATATGCTGGTTTAAGCGTTAAAGTTCAGTTAGAGTTTAAAGTCATAATGTCAAGTAGTACCTAGTCACAGATTGGGGTTTTTGAGGTGACCAGCTTCCATCTATGCACAATATAGTAAGAGCAGTTTAGGAAATTATTATATAGGAAGCCAATTGTAATCAAGCACTTCATGTTCATTTAACAGCCTTTAATGACAATTGAAGATGCAGTGTAACTAACTTACTTTTTTTTCCAGTGGTGCCATTAGTGAGTGACATATTTATAAAATCCAGCTGTGGAAATTCAGATGTTTTTAATGGTCTATCTTTAATCCCTCATTTGCCTTACGTTGACATTGTTCCTCAGGTGACCTGGTCAGATATATCATTAAAATACACTATGTGTATCTTTGTTCTTGTGTATTTGGATGTTGAAATTGAAATGAAAATCACATTCCAAGAACTGAAACCACCCCCCCCCCCAGAGGTTGTCTGTCTGTTTCTTGTTGTGTGCCTCACCTCCTTGTCATTCTCTCCTCAGGTCAGAGGGCCAGATGCAGTACATACCACTGGAACTGGTGATTCACATGTAAGTCCAAAACACTTAAAAAACCAAAAAAATTCCAACCAAAGCCACAAAATCAAAATAGGCCTGTTTTTAAAGAAAACTACTTGCTACAGGCAGAGTCTGGTGCATTGGGTATGTAACCTGTAGGTGTTTGCAAATGAACCATTGATTTCATGTTTAAAAATATTCCTTGAAACTTTCAAAACAAGCACCAGTGTAGGAAGCTGTGCTGCATGGTACTGCATCCATAATAGGCACTGGAACAGAAAGAAGCTGCAAGGACTCTGTAGGTTTGTCTCTTATACTGAGGAATGCTCGAGAATACGAGGTGATCAATCCTCAGAGTCATGGGATATTGAAGTGCCTTTTCATACACAGTTGGCTTCTTGAAGCTGAGACAGTGTGGCCCTAATTCTATCCTTTATTTTTCCTTCTAAAAGAATATGTTAAAGGAAAAGGTAGGAGTAATAACCTGCTCTCACTGGCCACCCTGCCCCTTATCCCCTCAGTGAAGAGACCAGCCTGATTGTGTGGTTGGTGGGTTGCATGAAGACCTACCTCTTTCTGAGCTAAAATGAAAACAGGCAGCAAGAGCCAAACTGGAAGTTAATACCAGACAATTCATTCTGTGGTTTGGATTTTCTTCAAGATTTCAATTTGATTTTGTATATGCAAAAGTCAATTACCAGCTGTTAAATTGCTTGTAAGACAGCATTATTCAAGTTACGATAGCAGAAACTTTTCATAAAGAAGTAGCTTGTTTTATTGATTTCTTTTACTTGCCTCTGTTTGGAAAATTACTCTTAAATCTCTTTTGAGTATTTTGTACTGCAGGAACTGTGACTTAAGTGCTTTGTGCCACCTTACAGTCAATGAAGTGTTCTGTTTAAACAGAAGTTTGTTTTCATACAGAGATTTGATTACTCAGCTGCAAGTTTCTCTTTGCTTCTATCATTTGCTTTACTCTTTTCACAGTACTTTGCATTTTGTGAAGGCAGAAGACCTTCAAGTTTTGTATAGTTCTATTGTTAGGGATTCTGTGAAGCTGCATATGGTTAATGATAATGTTATAATTGCCCACTGGAATCTAACTAGCAGGCATAAATTAGTTCAATCTTCTTAACTTTATATTGCTCCTGCCACTTGGAAGATGTTTTTTTCCCTGAGACCCTTTCTAAACTGAGCAGATCGTAGTGCCAGAACGCTTTATCTTGCAGCTGCTTCCCTTATGTCACTGGAACAAATATTCATTTGGCTGATCTGCAACTATCCTGTAACATTACTGTGAGAGATTATTTTCTGATGACAGGGTAAGCCTTGGGTAGGAGTGTGGTATTTGTTCTGCTGCATTGCTGTGCCATAGCTGTGTGCTCATGTTTTGCCAAGGTTGTATATTGTTTGTCATACTGAAATAGAAGCTGTTTTTCAGACAACTGCAAGGCTGGATTTTATTAAATTTAAAAATACACAGATGAATTAAAAAGTTCTGATAAACCAGTCACAGCAGCTCATGTTAACAAACACGGTGTCATAAACCAGATAACTTCACAGACAACACTGCATAAATTTGTCACTGATAGCTTTACTTTCTGTGATGAAGTAGGGAACACTTTCAAAGAAATATGAGCTCCTTGGTCATATGCTTGGCACAGATCTAAGAGGTGTTTGTGATGCTAAGCAAAGAGTATAAATTGAAGACATTTCAGTTTGTTTTTCATCGTGCTTTTTTTTATGTAAAAAATTTTTGAATAGGAAGCTGATACTAGAAATAAAACTCTTTACAAAGAAAATTATTCCTAGAGGAAACCCTCTCCAGTTGCTATGAGAGTTTTTTTCATAATATGACATTTAAGTTGTTCACCTTGTCCTGATGTTTTACTGAGCTGTTTTTTTTTAAAGAACTGTCATTGCAAAGATCATAGTTTTAAGCATCACTGTGCTCTGTGTAAGAGCATCACAAATATTTTGAATACACAGCTCATAGCTTATGTTTTGTTCTTCTGGGGCTTTGTTGTTGTGCTGTGTTAAGGTAGGAGTTTCCAGAGAAGTATCTTTTCTCTCATTTAACTTCCCACTGCTCATGTCGTTGGGACAATCTCTCCATTCTGTTGTTTGTCTTCTCTTGATGCTTTACTGCCTGTTAACTACCAGAATAGAGCCTTAAGAATTCTGATTCCATACTCCAGAAATTACTGTTATATGGAGTGCTTCCTTTGTCAGAGTTTTGGAAAGAAAGTCAAAAGAATCTAGAAGCTGAATGTGAGGTTTTTTGTTTCATTAAACTAGTAGCTGAAAACCTGTACGATGCATTTTGTTATTCCAGCAAAGCTATTAATTTTTACCTTGAAGTACAATTGAAATTTAGCATCCATTTTGTTGTTCCATTACCTGTCCAACCTTGCACAAACATTATTCTGGCCAGAATAGTCAGAAAAGTTTTTTTCGGAGGGCAGGAGAGGGAAGGGGGAAGAACTATTGTGCAAAGCAGGTATTTCTGGAGGTTTAGAAACTGCAGCACTGCACAGTGATAAATGTCCAGGCTCTTACAGCTAGTGTCCTTCAGATTTCAGCTGTGTTTAAATGGTGTATTAAAAGCTTTCTCATTAAACCAAGGATGATTTGTTTAAAAAAACCCACATAGATAGAAATTTTTTTAAATTGTATTAGATAACAACAACTTCAGAGATAAGTACAGGAGGACTTTTCTTTGTTTTGAGTTACTGGTCTAGACCAAGGTCAAAAGTAACAGTATTTTAATTGTTTTGTAAACAGTTTGATGTCTGTTTTCTTACTCCCTTTGCAGCCTTTAATGGAAAGTAAACTGAAAGCATTCAGTATTGGCAAAATGAGTGCTGCCAAACGGACTCTGAGCAAGAAGGAGCAAGAAGAATTAAAAAAGAAGGTAATGGTATACAGTGAAAATTTTACTTTGTATACAGAGTATACGAAGTATACAAAGTAAAATTGTAGCTTTCTAAGAGCAAAAGTGAATTGTATTTTGCATTATAATTTATTTTTGGCATTCATGGCATTAAGATAGAGAGAGGTTTACTCTTTCCTTCTCTGTGAGAAGTCAAATTCTCTGGCTTCCTGAAATAGGGAATTACAATAATTCATTGATGTATTGCTCAGGATGGAGACAGCCATCACCTTAGGTAATTTTCTGTTCTTCATTTACTCTCTATCATTGGATTTCAGTAATTACAAAGAGTACCTGTTGTTTTTGAAATTGTTTCAGTACATATCTGTGTTAGTTCTGTAAACATTTTTTTCTCTAATGACCATATTGGGAACTAATACAAACCTTAAAATTTGATACTGCGTTTTAGATTACTCAGGAGTGTCCAGATTTTAGGAAATACATATCTAGTAGTTGGTAAGATTAAAGTTTTGAAAACTGTGGGCTTTGAATTTTATATACACAACCTATACTGTATGCCAGTAGCTTATCTCCTGCTGGGTTGTTGGAAATACTGGCCTAAAGATCATAATAGTGCTAGATTTAGTGTCCCAGTTTAAGACATTGAATTAACTTATTCTCTAGGAAATACAGAAAGGTGATCCTGTTGTTGATCTCCTTCAGCCACATGGGTTGATTGTAAACGCTGAGATGGAATGGGCACTGTCCTCTCATGCTGAGGCCAACAAAGCTCCAGGCTCATAAGCTTTTGATTTGAGCTTTGCTTTTTGGCATCTATTGAATGTTAGATTGCCATGTAAACTCTTGGAAAGGAACAGGCATATGGGAGCACACAGCCTTACTGACTTTGCGTGTTATGTGCTGTCTTCTGCTTATGTTTCTCAGAAATTTGAATTGTCTAAAATTGAAACTTCTTTGATGCAGTTTGTAGCTTGAACTCTAGAAAATAAACAGGAATGTCATATAGCTAATTTAAGAGTAACTGTCTAGTGAAAATTGTTCTGTGATGATAGTAAATAGCTTAACATTTGCTATGTAGGAGGATGAGAAGGCTGCTGCAGAAATTTATGAAGAATTCCTTGCTGCCTTTGAAGGAGGTGATGGGAATAAAGTGAAAACATTTGTAAGAGGAGGAATCGTTAATGCATCTAAAGGTATAGCTGATCTTTTTTTGGTGGTGGTGGGTCATTTGGCTTTGAGTAAAGATGAAGATTGGCTTTGAATTGCATTTTAAAATTAATATGTTACATTAAAAGCAGAAAAGAAAACTTGATGCTAAAATCTGCTTTATGCTTTGACTGAGGTAGGCAGTGGCATGATTTGTGTTTTAACCATAAGAGGAAAAAAATGCTTTGATTTAGAATACCTAATCTATGCTCTTTTTCTTCATATTAAAAGACTTTAAATTATGTAAAATTCGTATTACCAGCTTTTTAAAAATGAAATAATATATTGAATTAAATGACCAAGACTAAAGAAGAGCATTCTTTCTAATGAACAGTGTTGTGCAGCATTAATTAATAAAATTTGCTTTTAACTTGCCTTTAATTTCAGAGGAGCATGAAACAGATGAAAAACGGGGTAAAATCTATAAACCTTCATCACGATTCTCAGATCAAAAAAATCAACCGAGTCAGCCATCTAATGAGAAACCTCCATCCCTCCTAATGATAGAAACCAAAAAGCCTGTAAGTTTCTTACTTGAATCTTAACTCCATCTGGATGTGTTTAGAAGTGCTTAGAAAAAGGGCCATGTGGTCTTGCAGAGTAGTTTTGTCTGCCTGTATCACATACTGAAAGAAGGTGGACATTCTGAGTTGCCTGAAGCCAGAGCAGATAAGAAGGTGATGAAATGCAGAGGCCCAGGAGCCCTGTATGTGGCACTATGCACCTGGTACTGCACTGCCCTTTTAACTGGGTTCCTGCTAATTTGGACAAACTTGTCGTGGATATGGATTTAGTGACTGTTGTGAAGTAACATCTTCTTCAGTCCTGAGAATTTCCGAAGTTTTAGAAGCAGTTCTCAATTCCTCTTGCTACCATCCATTTTCGATTTTTTTTTAAACTTAAAATCAAAAAATAAATTGACCTTTCTGTTGATCCAAGTTTTTCTTGGTAGGGTTCTTTGATTTTTTGTTTGTTTTGTTTTGGGGGGTTTTTTTGGGGTGTTGAAGTTTGAGAAGTCTCTTTAGAAGTCCCTCTTTGAGTTCTAGAACTTGCACAGTTTTGAAGCTGAACACCTTGCTTTATTTAGTTTCTCTTCTGCATGGTTTGATTTCTTTTTGTTTTGTTTTGTTTTTGGGATGTTTTTTGTTGAATTATTTTTTTTTGTAAACCAAGATTCAAAAAAAGTAATGAAAATATTAGAAATATTATGAACAAACACAGTCTTCAAGTCAAGTGATAATTGCATATGATTACTGTTAATATTGTGTATGTGTAGTGAATGTGTTGGATGTCTTAGAAGTCTTTTAATAGAGCTTACTGCAATTTTAAACCTTAAGTGAAACATGTATGATGCTGCCTGTTAGGGTGGGAGATGAATGTAATGTGATAATTGTGGGCAGTTCCATCATAACCTCCCTCCAGCTTTAAATAAATGTCAGTTTCAGACCCGTGGGGTGCTACTGGATGGCAGTTTTGATTTTCATTATATGTAAAGCTCTACAGTTACAGAAATGAATTGTAGCATTTTTTTATTTTTCTGAGCTCTGTTCTGTCATATGCAAGTGTTTGTGCTGTAAGAATATTACTGCTTTTCAAATTTTTCATAAATACTTTTGAAGTAATGCAATCAGTTTACTCACTTGCCCTGTCCAATGGTGATTGAAGATAATGAGGTAAAAATGATTTTATTTATTTGGCAGACCCTCCCCAAAAACAAAAACAAACAAACAACTTTGCCTGGGGTGAGTAGGAAGTCCAGTTTTTCCAAAGCTGTAGTGTGTAACACAAATATTTTGTATGTCTGCCTATTGGAAACGTTTTCATTTAAATTTGGTTATATAAAAACAATGTTGTTGAAGATAAGATTTCACATGAGTTAGTTAAGGAACATATATTACTGTTAAAAAAAAAAGTAGTATTGCAATATCCGTATTCTTTGTCATTCAAGAGTTTTTCCTGAGGATCTTGAACTATTTAAAGTAACTATTTTTTCAGACTGTATTTACATCCAAAAGGAAGCAAGAGAAGGAAATTCTTTTCAAGCAGAATGTTTGTGGATAAAATAATTGAATATATATATATGTAAAAGAATTTACATATATATGTACACCTATCTGTCAAATTAATTAGAGCATGATGGTTTGCTAGGGGTGTAGTCAGCATCCTAGTTTCCAAATGGAACAAACTGACAAAATACCTCACCGTTATTTTAAATGTGTATGTAGTAGAGAGAATGTTTGATCACGTGCTGCATTGTAAGAATAAGAAGTAACAAAGTTTATTTTCAAGTATCCTTAATTTTATATTTTCTAGCTTTGTGTTTGATAGCGCTCAGTCTGAATGTTTCAAGTCTGTTTGGTTGCTGTTTTGGGTTGTTTTTTTTTTGTTTTTACTTTTTCCTCCTGTAGTTTACTTGGTTTGAAAGCTGTGGGTAAAATATGCATGGAAATTATATTAAGCTTTGTTACATGATTTTTAATTTTGTTCATTTTGTCTTCTGAAATGTTGTTTTATATATCTTTCATTTTAGCCTTTGAAGAAAGGAGAGAAGGAAAAGAAAAAGAGTAATTTGGAACTTTTTAAAGAAGAATTAAAGCAGTAAGTTTGCTAGTTTTTACTGTAAATAAAATCTAAGGGTATGGCCTTGTTTTATAGACAGTATTTAAGATCGATCTTGCTAAGCTGTTTCCCAAAGGAGGTTTTTATTTTTTTTCCTCCCTCAAATCCTTGTGAAATGGTGTAACTAATCAGCTTAAAATAATTTAGTTAAGCTTAATTGCTACCATTGCTGATGGGCCCGGACTTGGCCATTGTTGGGTCCATCTTGGAGCTGGCTGGTGTTGGCTTCATCAAACATGGGGGAAGCTTCTGGCAGCTCCTCACAGAGGCCACCCCTGTAGCACCCCACTGCTAAAACCTGCCCAGCAAACCCAGTACAGGAGTGTAGCAGGGAGATTGGTGACAACCTGAAATGTCTGTCACACTTGAAAAGAGTAAGCTTTGTCAGTGTTCATGAACTATAGTCAGAGGAATCTGTAGGAGAAGGTTGAGCTTTTGTATAATGCAGAAATGGGAGTTGTAGTTCAAGTCTGGAGACTTACTGCAACTTGCACAGTTTTAAAAGCAAGCTGGATAATGCTTGAAAAAGCAGATTCTTTCACTTTCAAATGTGTTGTAATACAACAGAAAGGGCAGCATGTCTGTTGAGTGCAGCTGAGTGCCATGTATTTATCCTGATGCTAGAGGTGGAAGCCAAGTGAATCTGTATGCATTAGAAAGCAGTAGGGACAACATTAAAAATCCATATGTGGTTTTTGTGAGGAGTGCCTTAGCTTCACTGCTGCATGTTCCTGGAGTTGGAGTAAATGACTTGAACTGACAGCCTTGTATTGCTGGGTTACAGTATCTTCATATCAGGATTGAAGGCCAGACTGTGGGCAACCAAATAGTTACTTGTGTGAGTACTGTCCTCAGAGTTGGAAACTGAGATAAAATGCAGTATGTTCTGGAAAGAGTCATGTGGGTGTGCCTGTGAGTGAAGCCTAGAAAAGCTAGAAGGATAAATAGACACTATGGAGTTGTATGCATCTTGAGAAGTCACTTGAGCGGTCTGTGGATCCCTGGCAGCTGGATGTGGAATTGGAGTCACTTTTTCAAAGCACAATTCTTCTGCTCTTGTAAACTGCTTCTCAAACCAAGTCAGTTTTGTTTATGAAATACCCTGACAGTATGAATGAGGAAGCATGCAGCTGGAATAATTCTGGTAGATATATGCCAGTTGATGAAACAGAAATTCCGACATACTGGCTATTTGGAAGTTTTAACAAACTAATTGTTTCATATTAAAAATTCTCATAATTGTAAGGTTGATTCAAAATTTTAGAATAAAAACTTCAGAATGGTTTTAAGTTATTGCTTACTTTAAACTTGCTTTGTAGAATCCAAGAGGAGCGTGATGAAAGACACAAAACAAAAGGTAGATTGAGTCGTTTTGAACCACCCCAGTCTGATTCAGATGGGCAGCGTCGTTCAAGTAAGTAGATGTTATTTTTTGTGTTAGTTTGGGCTACAAGATTTGTAGACTAAGTTTTACATATTTTTCTTCTCTGTATTCAGTGGATGCTCCTTCAAGAAGAAACAGATCATCTGGTGGTAATACAGATTCTTTTCTTACTCAATTTAATGTTGTCATTTAAATGCATAGCAGGGATTATGACTTCTTTTTTTTGGTTGGTTTTTTCCGTTATTTTAGTACTGGACGATTATGCACCAGGATCACATGACGTTGGAGATCCAAGCACAACAAATTTGTACCTGGGAAACATCAATCCTCAGGTAAGTTTGGTGCCAGGGAGTGCAGTGTTGGCATGTGTGGGCCCAGATGAATTTTTTTGCAATATTCATTGAAATAAATGCTCTGTATATAATGCTGAAAAGTTAAGGTTTATACTACCAATCACTAGTTCAGTTAAAATTCTTTTTCCATTGATATCTTTGATTAAAGTGAATCATATCTTAAAAATTTGACTGTGTTCAGTTAAAAGTGCAGTTTTATAGATTATTGTTTCTGCAGTAGATTGCATTAGGATGATATCAATCAAGTGTTGTTTTTCAAGAAAGGAAAAAAATTAAAATTTTGACATTTAGTAATACAAACAACTGTCACAGAAATACAATGGCAAAATATTAATTTTTACCTCTTTTTCATGTAGATGAATGAAGAGATGTTATGTCAAGAATTTGGCCGCTTTGGACCATTAGCGAGTGTTAAAATTATGTGGCCAAGAACTGATGAAGAAAGAGCAAGAGAAAGGAATTGCGGCTTTGTTGCCTTTATGAACAGGAGAGATGCTGAAAGAGCATTGAAGAATTTAAATGGTAAACAGATTTCTTAGTACAGGGCTGCAATTACCTTTGCAGACTGTAAGCACATTTTCAGGTTGTTGTATCAGACAAGTGAGATGTATTCCTGAACTCCAGTAGATACTAGGCTGGCAGTGATTTTAATTTACACTTGACTGTTCTACTAACAACTGAATGTTGTCAAACTGTAACAATTGTGTACCGTAGTGTCCTGAAGACAGACATTGGGGGAAGATTAATAAAACATTTTGTGTAATAGGCCTTAATTTGCCCATGTTGTAGTCTGATAGGTGTAATAACAGTAATCGACAATGTAAGCAAAAGGTAAACTCTGGTAGGCAAGCCTAAATGCTGCACTTAACAAGGAGAAATCTCAAGTGATGCAGAACCAATTTATAACATCATGACGATGGAGGATTTTTTCTTTCACTTTTTCAGGCAAGATGATTATGTCGTTTGAAATGAAGCTGGGCTGGGGCAAAGCTGTACCTATACCACCACATCCAATCTACATTCCGCCTTCCATGATGGAGCACACCCTGCCACCTCCTCCGTCAGGACTGCCTTTCAATGCCCAGCCTAGGGAGAGATTGAAGAATCCTAATGCTCCCATGTTACCACCACCAAAAAACAAGGAAGATTTTGAGAAGGTAACTTACAGTACCCTGGGCCGTATCTCATTGTTAAATACTACATCTGTGACAGTATTTCAGTTGCTTCATAGATTTGCTTTGTTCAGGCTGACTTTGGCAGCCCGTAGTTTGCAAATTTTCTGGCTCCCTGCTGTAGCCCAAGGGAACCTACTTAATTCCTGAAGCTCTGTTTCATGTCTGTGTTAGGGTACAGTATATTGGCTCTTGATTAACTTAGTGCTGCTTAAAATCTGGCTATCATTTTCCCCCTCCAGGCTCCCTGGATTTTTTTCTCCTACGTCCCCCCCTTTTCTTGGCTGCCAAATTGCAGTATCTAAATTGTTTTCCTTATAGAAAATTCTGCTTTTTAATTTGGGTAGCATTGTTTTTACCCTAGAAGAGTTGATGTATTTTTTGTAGAAGGTAATTAATCTGGACATTGAGTAAGTATTTTATGCTACTTATGGAGTCAGTTTTCAAACTTTTCTTTTTGTGGAATATTAGCTGATAAAAGGGTAAGTATTTTGAAATCACAAACCAACTTGATTTACATTTGTAAGAATTAATTGATTCTTTGAATGACACTTAAATGTTAGGGCTGTTTTTTGTAAGACTTGGGAATAAAGTAATTCCAACATGATCCAAGTCAAATAGTTTAGAATCTTTTCATAAACTTAAGAACTCCTTTCTTATATATATTCAGCATAGTTCCTATTCAGTGCCTCAATGTACATTCTGACAGGAATGTTCTGATACTTTGCAATTAGTGAACCTTCATGGTTCACTGACACAACCATTTGAATTTTGTGTAATTGCTTAGTTATAACTTCACAGCAGTGATTGCCTGCAAAGTTTGTGATAGATGTGTAGTATTTTCATTGCATATGTATATTTTTGCTTGTTACTTGTTAACAATACTCACATATTCTATGTTTATTATCTGATGTGACTTCATATACAGACTCTGTCGCAAGCCATAGTCAAAGTGGTTATCCCAACAGAAAGGTACATGTTTTTCTTTATTATTACTGATCTAAATATAGAAAATTTCCCCTTCGGAATTTTAAAGAAAAATGGTGATGTTGTGGAAAAGGTAATGGCTTGACTGAGCAATGGTTATTTTATGACACTTAAATGTGTGTGGTTTACAGTCTAACTATTCTCGTCTTATTAACTCTTTTTTTTAAGTGAGGGTAGACTTAAGTAATTATCTTTTGCATTTAATTTGAGCATTAGAGACAGATGCAGGGTAATTCTGTGCATGAACACCAGGGTGGAATATTGTCTTACAGACACAGCAAAAGTCCTGACATAAACCTCTGAGTACTGGGATACGGCTGTGGGGTTTTTTGTTTTTTCTTTCTTTTTTTTTTTTT
>VZTJ01005902.1:310657-347402 GCA_013397795.1 Orthonyx spaldingii
TTTTTTTTTTTTTTTGACTTGTACATTTTATAACCAATTCATGTGAAAATCATTTTTGATTTCTGCTGTTTTTTAAAATGCAGCAGTTAATAATTTTTGTCACGGAAAAAAATACTTTTGTATTATTGCAAGGATATTTTTACATTTTGGTCCCCATCACTGTTCCTACCTTCACACTAGCCTAGGTGTACTCTTGCTCAGTTAAGCTAAAGCCTTTTCCCAAACATAGGAACACAACACTGTTTTAAAAGTAAAGAAGCACAAAAGATTACCAAATTCTCTTTGACATTGGCCTTGGTGAGCAACACCAGCTGAACTGTCTGCGGCAGCGGGGGACCAGGAAAACATCATGGGATGGATTGGGAAAGTATACAGTTTTTGACCAGACATTGGTACGATCGGCTCCAATAAATGTGGTTTTATTATAACGGAAAAACTTTTTTTTTGTTGGCCAACTTAAGCTAAATGACAGTTTAAAATAATGCACTATTGGTTTTTTACTACACTGTCTTAATTGTCACAAAGTCCCTTTTTTCTTTTTTTTTTTGCCTGGGGGAGGGGGGCAGAAGGAGATTTGTGAACCTGGTTATAGTGCATTAACAAACTTGTCACTACATGCTCGAATGCACTGTATTTTTGATGGAATTTTAGAACAGTACAATTTTTGTTGGGTAGAGACTTGAGTAATTGGGGCGACCAGGAGGAGTCTTGATTTGAGAAACATACTGAGTAGTAAAACAAGTACTTGTAAAACTGTACAGTGCTCACAGAGTAGCTGCCAACGAAAAAGACGTGTCCATTTTATTTACTGTAGCATTTTAAAAGCCTGTATTATAAGAACTCATGTTAAATGAATTGTATTTGAAAACACTTTTAATGATTCTTTTCGTGATGATTTTGGAAATTTCCAATGACAGTTGCTAAGATCATTACACAGTGCATCCCATAATGCCAAAATTTTGGCTGACTTCAGTGGGATAATACATTTAATTATTCTTCTTTAATTAAAAATTTTCAATAGTATTTTTAACATCCCTTACTTTATAATATTTAGTAAACAGCAAACCTTGAGTATGTGTAATCAATTGTTTTTTTCTGGGAAGTTCACTTCCAAGTAGTCATGTCTTACATGCCAGAATGCCTGTAACAACCTCTTCCAGATATGGGATGAGCCGAATCTCTTTTCATGCATCGGAGGTCTTCACAAAACAGATGTTCCTGTTCAAGCACAAGCTGCTCTTACACAACTTTATTTTACTTGATGAAAGAAAAATTAGATGAAAACCAATGATGATTTGCAGGAAGTCAGAAGTGATCACATTGGATTTGCCTTAAAATAAACGAATGCTGTAACAGCTCAGAGGCTTGAAAGCTAATTGTAGATTTCTTTCTTGCTGATGTTTTCAAATACAGTTCATATAACAAGAAGAGTCTTGCTATTTAGACTTTCAGAACACTGCTGTAAATAAAATGGCTACAGAATTGTTGAAAGTATGTCCTCTTTGCAATTTTTCTGGGATTATGAAAAGCAGACAGGAAAATTGAACTGGTAGCTGTTGGATTTTATTTGTGTAATATTTGAGGCAAATGTAGATTCAATGCTAGATGGTTTAAAACAACACTTGCAGATGGCAGGGATAGGATTCTATTACTGTGTTTTTAAGTTGATTTTTTTTAATCTAGTGCATTATTTCTGTGGCAGAACTTGGAATACTCATAGTAGGAATTAGTCCTCATTGCTAAGAAGTAATAGAAAATTCTGCAATTTTACAATGTAACAGTTACGGAATTTGAGTAATTGAAGAAGTGCTAAAGAGAAATATAATGAATTACATGCAAAGAACCAATATCCATTTGTTGCATCTAAGAAAATAAAAAATGTAAAAATCTGTATTTTTTTTGGCTTGCATCACATTCAAAGGACACGTGCTGTGAAGCTTTTTTTATATGTAGGTAATCTATTTTGAAAAATCAGGATCCTGTTTCCATAAAACCCCAAAGGGATGGAAACTGGTTATCGCTATTTTTATAAAGCTTTTATGACTGTCTCCTGTTAGCATGCTTAGAAGTGACTCTGCATTTTCATATGGGGCTTGAAAAATGCGCACTCCACATCAGCTTCATGCCTGTCTCAAGATGTAGTGCTGAATGAAATGATAGAGTTTTGGGGTTTTTTTTTCAATTGTGGTTTGGTTATTTTGGGTGTATGAGGGAGGAAACATGGGGTGATATGACACAAAATGATGGACGTTTTTGTTCTGTACCAATAGTTGAGTCGTGACCAAAAAGAGATTATCTAAATTTAATAAACCCATTGCCCAATTTGGCATCAAGGCTTTTCCTTTCATACTTGAATAGTTTGAAAGCTGAATGCTGATTCTGTTGAGTATTCAAAAGCATGTGTGCTTTAATTTGAGCATAATATTCAGCCACTTGTTCTGTAGAACTCCAGCTAACACTTCACTCTTATTTGTAGACAATGTAGATGAGGGCTTAGTTTTTGATAGTTAATTGTACTTTGGTGTTAAGGTGCCCATATTTGTGTATCAGGCTTCTGCTAAGCAAGACATGGTTGTAGGCTAAGCCATGGAAATTTGGGAAGGAGGTATCTTAAATTCTTACTCCACCACTGCTAGGCATGGTTTGATTTTTAGAATGCCCGTGTCTGTGATGCAAAGCTATAATATGTTCCATGTTACCTTATCTTTTATGCAGTTTTCTTAACAATACAGCAAAATAATCTCCTGCACAGTTGTAGTGTCTTAGGTGGAGTGTAGTTTTATATAGTGTTAGGTCTGAATCAATTTTTCTTTAACTGTGTTGTTGTTGTAGGAATTTGCTCGCTTTGATACATCGTATGATAGAGTTTGTGGTTCGGGAAGGACCCATGTTCGAAGCCATGATCATGAACCGAGAAATCAACAACCCAATGTTCAGGTGCTTATTACATTGTTTCACTTGGAAATAACACCAGCTATTTTCACTGTTGTTAATATTTTGCATTCTTGAAATACTGAAAAGTCTAGCTTTTGCTGTATATATCTTTATGTGCAGATTGAAACTTTACAAATTGCACCTATGGCTGTACTATCCTTTTATAAGGAAGAATGCACTTTTATTCCAGTTGTTACTAATGTGTACATATAAATAAGTAAAATAGTACACACACACAATGTAATACATTTCCATATATTTAAATAAGTAACACTTAACACATGCTCTTCTGAGAGATTCATAATCATCAGTGGATGCAGTAGCATACATTTTTAAAAAAGCAAAAAATCCACCCTGTCCCCAAACAGCCACACTCAATGTGAAGTCCACTCTTCCTGGAGCCTAATTTGTAACCTTGAGCAAGAGCTGGGAGTAATTTTTCTGCTATGTCAATGCAGATAGAATTAAACTTCAACTGACATAGTGGAGTTTTGAGAATTTCCAGCACTTGTCATTACTGAATAAAACAGGATCAGTTTCCAAATTTCTTGTGAAATGCAGTCTCTCAGAAAGGTTTTCAGGGAAGTGCTAAATGACCTTCTAGCAGTGTTTTATTTGCAGTAAGTTTGAAGTGCATCATTATGATTTTTCTATACAAAGATAATATGCAGGTCAAAATATCCTGGCCATTAAAAATGGGCTGCTTGTGCCCCACATCCTCCATTAGATGTTGCCAGTGTTCCGACTGACAATTTACTGGTGGAAAACTTCAGGTCATTCAGTATTTGATGAGTCCCCTCACTGTGTCACTGCAAACTCCTGCATCACTTGTGCTGAGGTTGCAGTTGCTCCTGTACTGACTCTTTGCGCTGATGCTTCTGCTTTACTGTGAGGTTGCACAGTTGTTCTTTCTGATCCTGTTTGTTTTGCTTTTCACTTCTGGGCAATGCTGTGCCTTTGGGGAGCTCTGCTCTCTGCGGATTGTGTGTGTGTGTGTGTGTGTGTAGCAGTTGCACATGTTCTCCCTGGCTGTGCTGTGGGTGTACATGATTTTAGCTCCTTGTGTTCAGTCTGCAACTGAGGTGGGATTCTGAGTGGGGTTTGATTATTTTTTTATTATTGCTTCGTTTGAATTTGTGTCAGTTCAAAATTTGTAAAATGCTTTGTGTCTTTTCTTTGCCCTTTGGTTTAGGTTTTTATTTGAAAACCAGACTCCAGCTCATGTGTATTATAGATGGAAGCTTTATTCAATCCTTCAGGCAAGTAGAATTTTAGTGATAATTCATATCTTCAAGCGTAGTGAAGAAAAATAACACCAAAATAAAAATACTTCTGTTGTTTTTTTTGTAGGGGGATGCTCCAACCAAGTGGAGGACAGAAGATTTCCGTATGTTCAAAAATGGATCCTTTTGGAGGCCACCACCATTGAATCCATACTTGCATGGGATGTCAGAAGAGCAAGAAACGGAAGCATTTGTGGAGGAGCCAAACAAGAAGGGTGCACTTAAAGAAGAGTATGTACTAGCACTGATTTATGGTGCTGTTTGATAGCTAGTGTGCTTGGGTTTATCCACTGTGTTTTTGTAGTTTTAATGTGTCATCCCTTAAGTTGTCATACTTGTCACAGTGTTATGTGTCTAAGTAAGTGTCTTCACCTCAGCGCTTCTGATCATACTTGTTGCTAAATACCTTCTGGATTTGGTTACATTTGTCATCACTGAACCTTTCATTTCAATTGTTATTAACCCTTAATTTGAAAGGAATTGGGAAGATGAGAGTTTTTCCCCATTTTCTATTGCCATTTGTAGGTGAGAATATGCAGCACTTTTCTCAACATCATTGTGACCTCATGAGCTAAACAGTGGCTGTAATCTTAAACTTACTGATGCTGTTCATCAGAAACTAAAATTGGGAGCAGCTGTTAATAAACAGGAAGAGAGAGATCATCACAGTTCTTTGATGGGAATTGTCAGTGTACTGGGGATGGCTGTAGCAGTGACAATAGAGACCTGCTTTTCTTAATTTTGCTGCTGTTGTTACAAATGTGGTGCTAGCGTGTGAAATGTTTTTGCTTATTTTATTCATCTCATCGTAGTTACCATACCAGTCATGCTTCTGTAGGTTTTAATAAACAGTTTGTTTCTTATACCTTCTTTTGGAAAGGCTGAAAAAGAGATTCTTTCAAAAATGTTCTCTGTGTTTGGAGGCCAGGGAAAATGTGAAGTAATTGTTTATTTACTAGCTTTCTGAATGTAATGTTTCTTATTCTGTAGCAGAAATGGCTTGTGTGCTTTAGATTTATCCCTTTGGGTTAGGCCTAAACTAAATCCAGAAACATAATTACTTTATTAGAGATACTGATTTTCTTAATTAAGTAATTCTCAGCTATTTTTCCTTGATTTCTGTATGTAATCAAGACTTGAGTGAGAATTTTTTTGCACTTCATACAATATGGACACGTAGATTCATGAACCACTGGAAGAACTCAGGCAAAGGAATATAAAAACATTGAAAATTGCTTTTCTCCTAAAGATGGAAAAGCATAAAACCATTGTTAAATAGAAATTCCCACAAGTACTTTTCATTTTATATTGAAAGTATTAAAATTCCTGGTATTTCAGACAGAGGGACAAACTAGAGGAAATTCTGCGTGGATTAACACCTCGGAAGAACGATATTGGTGATGCAATGGTTTTCTGTCTAAATAATGCAGAAGCTGCTGAAGAAATTGTGGACTGCATTACAGAGTCACTGTCCATTCTCAAGACTCCTCTTCCTAAGAAGGTGGGGACTTTTTCTATAATCTTGTATTTTGGGGTAAGAGCTCACTTAGCAGCATGTGCATGTAATTTACAAGCATTGTTTCATAAGTTTCAGGTTGTGTTGAGGTTTTGTACTAAAAAATGGGCTTGAGTTTAAGTATGATCTCTTCCTGTGGAATTTTGTTACATATTATTCTTCTTTCTGGAGTTGCTTGTAAATAATGTTCTGCCTTGCTGTGAAATTGAAAACAGTGAAATGATCTGTTCTAGTGAGGCAATTAAAACTGGAACACCATGATTCTCCTTTGTAATGCTGTGGTAATACATTACAGTAGTTAGTACCCCACAGCATAACATGGGGCTCATTGCCTCTTAACCTGTTTATTAATAATACAGCTGTGCTACACTTAATTCTAATTAGATACTTCCGATAGTTTAAACCATCTTGTATTCTCTCTGGGAAAATGCCTTTGTTTTCAGAATAATTTAAATTGGACTTATCTTGAGTATTTTTTATTGTAGATTGCAAGATTGTATCTAGTGTCAGATGTGTTATACAACTCTTCAGCTAAAGTTGCCAATGCTTCCTACTATAGAAAATTGTAAGTATAATATTTTAGGTGACTGGCAGTTAAAAAAAATTCTTACATTCATCTCTGTGTGTACATCTCTGGATAAATGTGGTTGTAGAGAAATTCACACTTTCCTGTGCTACTGCTATTACAGACTGATGGTATTTATATCTGTTCGCATGAAAATGTGTAAGATGTAGCATGTTGGTAATGAAAAAATGTATGTGCCTTGTGCAAGGGACCACTTGCATGGAACTCCATAAAGGTGAGAATGCTTCGTGAGCCTCTTGACAGAAGGAGCCTGTAAATAATAGTCAATATATGGTACAGCAGATAGTTCAAGCAAAGAAGTAAATTTTTGAAATAGATTTATTTTTGTTAAAATGTGGGGAGTTTAAGTTTCCATAAACTTTGGATAAGCTGTAAGGAGTTATTATGTACTTCATTTCTAAGTTGCTGAGCAGAATTGAGGAAAAATGTCCAAGGGACAGTATCTTTGTCATATTAAATGTTTGTGTCTAGTTCCTGGAGTCTCTCTAGTGTTAGGACAGCATGGTGGGAAATATTCAGCATGTTACAAAACTCTAGTGATTGCAATGGATGTTTCTTGTTGCTGTGTGTCTGTGTTGTGCTGGTTTATTTTTTGCACATTGTGAGAAGCTCAGGGGAAGCTGGGCAGCTCTTGCTCATTGTGGTTTCATTGAGGGCCTCACTGAATAAATTAGAATACAAGCATAACTAAGATTTTTTTTTAAAATACCGATTGAATTTTGAGACAATTCTTTCATTCTATTTAAGGTTGTAAAACTCCTTTTTATCATCCTCCAATCTTTCCAGGGTGTATAAAGAGACTGCAGCAGATGTGAAGATCTCCCTTCACAGTTCTGTTGTTGTCCAAGGTGATTTAATATATAGTAATCATATTTGCTTTATAGTTCAGATCATGGCTACTATAAGGATCAGAACCTTGTGCTTTTGAGTCCTGTGTCCCAGGTATTTTCATGAATTATGTATGTCCAGAAAACATATATTACGAAGTTTAACTAAAGAAATGTATATGTTTAATTCTAGTTTTGAAACAAAATTATGTCAGATATTCTCTGATCTCAATGCTACTTACCGTACAATACAAGGCCATTTACAGTCTGAAAATTTCAAGGTATGTATTTCATTGTTATTTACATGACATAGAAGTCATATAAATAGATGTTCCTGCACAAGAGATTGCATACTATGATAGGTGGCTTAGACATCAAGGTCCCTAATTAGGCTTTAAAAAGAATAATTTTTAAAAAGTTTTCTCTTTTGCAAGAATAGCCTTGAAATTAAGGAAGGAAATGAGCATCTGCCATCTGAAGTGTACTGGGAGATGCACAGTTGTGGAGTTGAGAGGATATCCGTCTATTCCTTGAATTGCATACAAGGCCTTCTAGGTTTTTTTACTGGTTTTGGGCCACCTATATTTCAATTTCAGAAGTAAACTTGTGAAGTGCTCAGTGTGGAAAGAAACTCCGGTGCAGAACAGCATAAAATTACTTTTAAACATTTTTTGTGTCGGGCTTTATTTTAGAGTTCTGATAAGCAGTCTGACCATGGGTAATTGAGAGTGATTTTTGAGATCAAATACTCTGCTTCTCATGCTTGGCCCCTTTTCTTTTGTTTCCATGATGCCTCTGCACTGCTTTTTCCTTTTTGTTTTTCAGTCAGAAGCTTTAAATACAAAGCTTAGTGTAGTTAGTTTTTCTGTATTAAGGTCTTCATCTTGGTTGTCCTCAATCCTTCTGCTCTCACTTGCTCTAGACTGAGAATCAGCTTTAGTTATCTGCTATTTTAAAACTTTGTTAAATTATATGATAAAGAGAGGCAGATTTTTTTTAATATTTCTACATCTTCCATTAGTAGTTCCATTTAGTGTGTCAAACTTGAACTGAATCACATCTTTTCAAATATGCTTTTTAAAAAGAAAAATCATAAAATTATTTGGGTTGGAAGGGACTTAAAGATCATCTTGTTCCAACCCCCTGCCATGAGCGGAGACACCTTTCACTAAACCAGGTTGCTTAGAACTTCATCCAGCCTGGCCTTGAACATTTCCAGGGGTGGGGCATCTAAAACTTTCTGGGCAACCTGTGCCAGTGCCTCAACACCTTCACACTGAAGAATTTCTTGATAATAGCTAATCCAAACCAACCCTCTTTCTGTTTAAGGCCATTCCCCCCTTGTCCTGTCACTACCTGCCCTTGTAAGAAGTTGTTCTCCAGCTTTCTTGTAGCCTCTTTGGTTACTGGAAGGGGCTCTAAGGTCTCCCCAGAGCCTTCTCTTCTCCAGACTGAAGGAAATGAAAGTAGGAACACAACTTCAGTTCAATAATATGTATAAGCCAATGTTAATTTTAGTTATTTTACTTTACAAACAGATATTTTCTCTTACATTTGGTAGAGGCACCTGCTTCAAACATTGGGGCAGAATGAAATTTACTATCAGGATAGAACTGGCAACAGCTGAAATAGATAATGTAACAGGAATTTAAAGGGAAAATGAAACCCAAGTGAGATTTCTTAAAATGTAGTTCCTATATACATATTTTTGTAAAATTACTAGTCTTGCCCAGCATGGTATCTTTGTAATATACTTCAGTATGGAACTACTTAAGAATAGTTGTCTACAGTAGTAATTCTCTGGGGTCTATTTCCTGTTCCTGTCACGTAAAATTTCTCAATACAAATGTTTTAGCTTTTTTTTTTTTTTCCCTCTTGCTTCTAGCAACGGGTGATGACATGCTTCCGAGCATGGGAAGACTGGGCAATCTATCCAGAACCATTTCTGATCAAACTACAGAATATTTTCTTGGGGCTTGTAAATATCATGGAGGATAAAGAAACAGAGGTAAGTGACCCTCAGGAGTGATGCTTGCAGATCACAGGGACAAAATGTGTGCCTGTACCTAACGAGTTAGAATACACAGCTGTATTTATAATTTGTGTATTCCTGAAATTGGTATTCCTGCTGAATAGTTCGTTTCTGTCAGTTGCTCATTTTATCGATCTTGGGGAAACTTTCATATCAAGTGAATATGTTTTGTCTGACTTTAGTTGGCTGATTTTGAACTAAACCTCTTGAATATAGGTATTGGAAAGCTTCCCAGTACGTTGTGGACAAATTCCAAGTTCTTGCCTATAATTTTTTATAGGAAGATATTGTTGTGTTACTTCCTCTACAGTAAGCAACTGTTGTTGGCAAATATTGTTGAAGTAGGTTTTTTGGAGGTTTTGGTATTTATAGAAGTGCTTCGTCAAAAATAAATTATTTGATAATTGGAGAAGTAAAGAAAAGCAATGTAGATTTGTACTTGAAATAATTGCATATTATTTGCTTTCAGGAAGTACCAGATGATCTTGATGGTGCTCCCATTGAGGAAGAGCTCGATGGTGCTCCACTAGAAGATGTGGATGGAATTCCTATTGATGCTGCTCCTATTGATGATCTGGATGGAGTCCCAATTAAATCACTGGATGATGATCTTGATGGAGTTCCGTGTATGAAATGTTTCAGCTTTCAAATTGAATCTTCAATCTTTGATCTTTTTTTCCTGCGTAGTTTTTAGAAATACGCTTAGAATTGACCTGGAATGTAGCTTTGTAAAATGTTGAGTTGATTAATTAAAATTAGCTCTACTGCTTTTAGATAGGAATTGCTTCAGAAACACAGGAGATGTCTTCTGATGTTACACACGTTGGGATCTAAACCCTGGTTTCTTTTCTTGGCAAATATCAAGATTGTATAATCTGTTTTATTATTTAATTCTGATTGTTATCATAGTACTTTTCAGTTTCAACTTCTGAAGAGCTTTGTAATTTATTTTTCTGTCTCTTTCTCCACCAGTGGATACAACTGAAGACTCAAAAAAGAATGAGCCTATATTTAAAGTTGCCCCTTCGAAGTGGGAAGCAGTGGATGAATCGGAACTGGAAGCTCAAGGTTAGTTTTGAAAGTATCTTTTCTGAAGTAAACTGAAAGCATAATTTCACTTATGCAATGATTATTTTCAGCTGATCTGTGCTAAAATGCTAATGGAATTAATGTTCTAACATAGTAGAATTTTCTGTTGTAACTTGTTCACTGAATTTTTAACCAAAAAGGAAAACAGTGTATTCTGTTATGGTTATTCTACTTCATTAACCTATCAACCTTTAAAAGTAATTTCTAGTTCATTAAGAATAAATACTGAAAACAAAAAAAATCTGAGTATGTAGTTGGCAGTCTTTCTAAGTCTTGGTTTGAAAGATAATATTTTATAAACTGACAAATACTTGTCTGCTTTTGAAGGATTTACTGAAATGTGATATGCAATGTGAGTGAATAGCTCTGTGAATAGTAAATATTCTGATAATGGTCTGGTTTGAATATTTCTGTGAAACAGAAAATCTGTATTAAGTGCTAGATGATAGCAAATTTTACCACATTGTCATTCTTATTATATCTTATATATTATATACTATATATCTTATTATATTACAGTTAGTAATTTTCGGATTAAGTGGTAGCCTTTTTGTTGTTGAAATTATCCTACTGTCTCTTCTAGCTGTTACTACTTCTAAGTGGGAGCTTTTTGACCAACATGAAGAATCTGAGGAGGAGGAAATTCAAAAGTAAATACTTCTTCATTCTAAGGAAAACATACTTGTTTTATGTATCTAAGGCTGAGTGTCTTTGAACTCCCTATGAGATAGATATATATGACAAGCGTAGTACAAAAATGAAATTTTGAAAGTAAGAAAATAAGAAAATGCAGAAAAATAAGGATTTTAGCACACCATGCTTTCAGCCCCCTGATTTTTTTCTAACATGATAAATTACACCTTTTGGTAGAGTTGTTAGCTATGATCTTTAAATTTATGCTGATTTGAGAATTTATCATCAAGTAGTAACAACTAAGGTAGTAGTATGAAGATCTTGTTATCAGGTATATGTGAATGTATCTAAACTTCTGCTTTTTGCTTCTGAGACAAGCAGAGTGACTTGTGTTCTGAGGTGCTTTGGTGGATGCTGGTAGGCTCTGTGCCAACAGAAGTTAGTTTTGTGTTGTCTTTTACTTTGCTCTTTAGGCAGCTGAGAGCATCTGTTAGTTAATGCTGTAAATACTTCCTGCATTGCATGGAATCCTGCAGCACTCTAGTGGCCAGTCTGGGAATATAATTTTGGATGCCTGCAATCTCTCACATTTATCTCCCAAAAGCAAAAGTAGTAAATATTGTTCTTCCATTAACCTTACTATACCCGAAAAGCACCATTACAGCACTTTGAGGTTCTGCTGAGAGGGTGGGTTTGTTCTGTAGCTGAGGTAGATATGGGTTTGATGACTGTAAATTTCATGAGTTCTTCTGCACTCCGTTTCTCTGAAAAGTGTAAATTGTGTGAGTAGTAAGAACTAACAGTCTAATTAAATGAGAAAGATACCTGTCTCACAGATGGAGACTAATTTGTAGCTGCAGACCTTTACATAATCTAACTTCACATATTTGAAAACTAGTAAGTAATCATAGAAACTAAGAAGGAGAAATAGTACATTTCATATATACTTAAGATACCTGTTACATCTTAGTTAATTCTGTATGTTTTCTGTAAAGTCAAGAGGAAGAAAGTGAAGATGAAGAAGACACTCAGAGTTCAAAGTCAGAAGAACAACACATGTATTCCAATCCTATTAAAGAGGAAATGCCTGAATCCAAGTCATCAGTCAAATATTCAGAAATGAGTGAAGAAAAGCGTGCCAAACTCCGAGAGATAGAGGTGAGCATGGAGTGTTTTGTACCACCCTTCTGTACCTTTCCAATCCTCACCCCACCCTGAGTTCTCTATGTATAATAGGCAGTTATTTTTACTGAAACAATTATAGTCCTATTATATAGTGGGTGTTTGTTTTAGTCCAGTGCATTTTTGTAAAGGTGTATTTGTTCACACCCTTACCTTGCCTGGTTTTGACTTTTAAAATAATGAAGGAAAACATGAAAAATAGAGTCAGGGGATATTGCATGTTGAGAATGACTGCTCCTTTTCAGTGTTCTCTTTCAGTACCACTGGTAGCTTTAGTTTGCTTGAGTCCCCTTACACTTTTCCTCCCTTGGCAAGTGGGTTTAACTTTTGGATGTGGCCTTAGTCCTCTACCTTTCTTGTTTTCTCTGTTTCTTGCCTTGCAGTGTCTGTATTTTCTTGCATTTAACAGTGTCTCTTTTCACTGTCTCAGCCCTCAAACAAAGAAGTAGACACAACTAACCTAGGTAGTCATGGAATTGGAGGTATTTTAATTGAAGCCCTACATACAGTTCATAGGGTTCACTGGTTCTTCTCTCCTTTCTCTGAGCACAGGTGTTAGTGTAGCTGTTAAGCTTGATCAGCACAGATTATGTCTTTGTTCTGGCTTCAGAGCTTGTGCTTGCCCGAGAAAGTAACTAGAACTGAAATTTAGCATGAGCTTTGCCTAGCAGTGCAGCCTTTCCGGCACACACTGCCATGCAAAATCAGGTTAAAATTGTATGTGACTTTCTGGCTTGTATTCAGTATTCAAACCTGGGGGACATAGGATACCATAATTCTTGTACTTTCTGTTCAGTGTGTTAAAATTACATTAAGAAGCTGCTAAGTGCTTATTGCAGTAGTAGCATCTCCAAATGACAGGTTATAACCTGAGTAATGTTTTGAAGGTGGAATTGTGGCTGCCTACCTGTTTGTGGTATAATGTGCTAGTTAGCTAAAATCAGACAGTAACAAAGCACCATAATATTCTTCTAGGATGTTCAGCCAATAATATTTTAAAATGTCACAAGTGTTGTTTCTCTCAAATATTCCTCCCTTTAACTATTCAGATTTTATTGAAATGAGTAGACTCTCACTAAGCACGCAGAAAGCTCTTACTTTACACAGCAGTTTGAAAGTTCATGATATATAGCCATATTAAGTGAGTAAATTCAGAGTGTGAGAAGCTGAATGGAATTTATGTCTGACCTGACTCATGGTGGCAGTATTTTTGTAGAAAATAGATGATGTTAGACTAATGACAGTACAAGTGAAACTAATTTCCATGTTGCCATAATACTGATTGTAGCAGTTATGGAAAGAGCTGCTTTCAGGTTGAGTATGTTTTACAGATGTTATCTTGGCAGTTGTGGAGGCAGATTAGGCAGTGATTTGCTTTAACCATTGTCACTTCTACACTGCACAAGTGTTTTAAGTTCTTTCATCAATGTATTCTGTCAATAAAAGTTTTAGGTGGCAAATATTTGAGTTTTTAAGTACATGTTTGTGTTTTATTCTTTTTGGTAAGTAAATTACCATCTTGGTTTCAGACTTTTGGAATTGCCAGAGGAAGAGAAAATTCTTTTTTCTTTTTGAGAACATTTCAGACACTATGTAGGAGTACTTAAAATTTTCCTCAAGTTTGTCATTGACAGGAAAGTACTCCCTGTACTGCTTCAAAGCATTCACACTCATGGTTTCTTCTTAGTATGTGCCCAATTCCTGCCAAAACCTACATCCATTATTAAGTTTGTGGGAAGAAGCTGAGGAAAAAAACAAATTACCTGTCGCTGTTGAGCCGATGTCGACACAAGAAGAGGTCAAGATTAAATGGCAAAAGAGGCTAATTTATTTATTAAATTCAGCTTTTATATACAGAATGACTGTTCACTTGATTGGCCACAGTCATCCGCCCCCTAGGGCTGATTGGATGGAACTCTGACTGTCTGTTTTGAAAACAATTCAGCCAAAACATGAGCTTATCTTTATTTTTCCCATGGGAAGCAGACTTGTGCTGTCACAATTACCAGCTTTTAACAATTATGCCATCTAATATGCACTGTTAAAAAATGTATAAAATATTTGGCAAAAAAATTGGTGAAGTCTGGTTCTCTAGCTACACAGTCTATATACAGTGACTGCTAGGGAAGCCGAAAAGCATTTTTTCATGCATTTTTTGGCAATTCATGACTAAAAGAACAATTCTTTCTCTTGGCACAGTTAGTAAATTAAGCTTGTTAGCTGGAAGGAGAAAGTGAAGTAAGAAACAAACTTTGTCCTGAGCCATCAGACTGGTGCCATCAGAGGAGGCAAATTAGTAACCTTTTGTTTGCCTTCCCTCATAGCCCTGTTAATCCTTCTGAAGTGTGAATTCTTTCTAAAACTTAGCAGGAGCAGAGGCATTCCTGTAACACTGAAGAACAGTGATTTCTTAACTATTTTTTTAAGTGTGGAAAGATTGGCACTTTGCTTTATATTATAACTCAAATTTCAGAATGGTCTTTAAGATGCTGTGTGTGGAGACATCTAAAAGAAAGGTGTATTCCTCTTTGTAAAGAGATCTTAGTGCTATGAAGTGGTAGAAAAAAGGGAATTTTATTATTTAAAGTGTTCGTTAAGCGTGTTCCCTTAGAGTGTACGAAAACTCACAGACAAAATGAAGCAGCACAGTCCTCTTTGGACCTTTCTCTCAGGTATCATGCTTCTGTCTCCACCTTGCTGCCCAGGTTTTGATAATCCTACTCCAAACGAAAAAGCACAGCACAGGCTTCATCTGCAGCAGGAGTCAGGCTCTTCACAAAGCCAGACATATCAGTGCTTCCAAAACAGGATTTTAGTCCTTTTTAGTAGTTGGCTTTACTCAACTTTGTGTTGGCCACCTGAGACCTCCAAGCAGTGTTTGACTGAGGTAGGAGACTAATGGTATGGAGGGTTCCTGTTGAGCCTTTCTGCTGGTACCCCCAACTGCAGGAGGGGCAAGGCTGGATCCTATTCTGCCATCCTGTGTCTGTGCTCTGTCAGTACCTCCCTGCCCACTGCACAGAGATACTGCACACCAAACACCCTCTGCCCCCTCAAGGTATTGCAAGTCTAATTTATTTTTCTACCAAGAGCCAAAGAAATTTTCCTGGCTGTCACAAAGGAAAGGTGGTTACCTTTGTCAAGACGTTTCATACAGTTTCCATTCTTTCTCTGGATTATGGTGCTTAGTGTCCAGAATACTTAACTTTTGAGTTTGTCAGGTCACAGGAGCTATCTGTAATCATCACTAGAACAATATATAACCCTTTGATTTTTGCAGTCTGTGGAGGTTCTGTAGCTGGCTCATTTGAGGCTACTGCAAAATGGCAAAAAATACTTATTAAATATCCTACTGATTATGTCTTAATAATAACAACAGATGAGACAAATTGGCTTTTGCTTAACCAATAGTTTCACTATTTATAGAAGTTGTTTCTTTGAAGATGATGACTACTCAGAAGATTCTGGTCTATTTTAAATCTTTGACTCTGTTTCTGTTTTGCACAAAGCCAAAAGCAAGGAATTGCTTAGTTCAAGACACTTGGCAACCTGTGAGTGTGATTGAGCTTGCCAGAGGGCTCTACAGCAGAAGAGATATTTCACGTGTGTATGTCAGTTTATCTGTCATCTGTTACTGATAATACTGTAGTTGCAGAAATTCCACTACTCATAGACTTGCTGGAAAAATCAAGCTTTCAAAGAAATATTTTGCTCTACGTCTGGCAAAATCTAGGACTTGTGACAGCCATTGTTGGGGAAAGACTGTTCTAAAGAAAACCAAAACACTTTGGTCTGTTTGGATGTCTGTCCTATCTCTAATCAGTCTACATTGGAGTGCAATTACTTACCAAGCAGAAATTCCTCTCTCTCATCAAGTATCTGGTTATTAGCTTCCTAGTTCATCCTAACATGTAGCATGCAGCTAATTTATCTCAAATTAGTTATGTTTTAACATGGCCACTTTAAGTTCAGAGTCTGTGTAACTGTGGAGTAATCTCTTGTGAAAAAGCCTTTTTGCACTGAAGACCCTGTGCATGAACTCAGACAGTATCAGCAGAAGATTAGAAAACCAAGAACAGTTTTTGGAAGCAGATCAGTTTTAAGCAAGGGAGGCTACTGACAGCACACCTGTTGGTATCTAAATGGAAAAAGCAGAGCTTCGGTTTGCAGCAGTCTGGTTTTCCTGAGCCATGGTAGCAAAACGTTACCCTTTCCTTTAGCTTGCTCGCATCCTGGGTGGGCTGTAATCAAGGCCTCAGCTTCTAGCAAAGGCTGAACCTTTTAAACTCTCCTCATATGGGTTCAAGGAGAGAGGGAGGAAGTCTCCAGATGAGAACCAATAGACAAGAGGTATGCTTTGGAGTGTTTGTCTTGAGCTCATGGGAGAGAGCTCCTCTGTTAGTGAGAAATGTGATCCTGCGCTGGAGCATTAAGTAGGGATTGCTCACAGCAACTCCAGTGATATCTGACACTGCTGCATTGCAGTCTCTGAAGACTGTGAACTCTGCTCTGTCGAAGGAATTAGTATTGCAAAATTTTGGCATAGGAATTTGAAAAATTTTCCCTTGCATTTTATCATGCATAATACTGACTTCAGGAATAGTCCAGATAAAAGTCAATATATTTATTCCCAGAAATGAACAGACTTGCCAGTTCTTGTCTGTTGAACAAGAATACTTAAAGAATAACCAATGCAATGAGAATATATTAATTCATTCTCAATGCAGGTTTATAAAGTGAAATGCTTACAAAATTCATCAATTAGATGCTTAAGCAAATCTAAGCCTAAGTATTAAAGATCTCTTTCTTCTGGGGGAGCATCTTGAACTGCATCATAGGAATATGAGCATCCCGTACTCTGCATGGAATATTTACTTTGACCAGTACACGGTGAGCAGTGAAATGGTGAAAGGACATAATCAAGCACCTAAGCTCAAATAGTAATTCTGAGTGGTTGAAGTTTTTAGTGAATTCTTTTGTGACCTTTGAAACTTCCTTTTAAAACACAGTTATAGTGGTGATGTATGAGACCAAATAGCAAAAGCCTCCATCCATGAAGGTGTAGGATGAGCTGATCTGATTAACTACTCACCTCTGCTGGGTGAGAAAACATCCTAATTCTGTGAGCTCTAACACTTGCCCATTCTTCCCCTGACCCAAGACATCTCACTAAGGGAGGGAAAATTGAAACTGCGGAGGAGGGTGAGCTTTTGGCATATGGAGGGCTCAGCCAAGCACTGCAGTTGGTGGAAGGGGGACCCTGTGCTTGGCGTGCAGGAGTGGATGGAAGAGCCTGATCTTTCTGTGGTGAGTTGTTGATACCATCTCAGCACTTTGTAACATTTAGTCACCTTTTCCGGGGGTGTACTCGTTTCCTCTGCCCACAGCATCTTTTAAAAGGAGTCAGTTTACATGGGTTCAAAGGGAGACACAGCGATTGTGTGGAGAAGAGATCCATCCATGGCTGGTCTGTAAAAGGCCACAGCTGTCTCAGGAAACCACATGATCCTACCATAACTGGAGTCTGGGGAGCTGTTGGGTGAGTTGTTGCCATAGTGTAGGCTTTTCCTATTTTCTCTCTTCTTGAGGTACCTGCTAATGACCACCTTCAGCCCCCCACTCCACCCACAGTATCTAAAGAAGCTACATGCAAATAATTCCTCTTGCTTGCCAAGAGTGGGTTGTATGCCATGCATGTCAGCATTTTTTTGCATCCATTTAGCTTATTAAATCAGGTAAAACCTGTTGTTTGGATTTCTAGTTTATTTTCATCTCAGGTTACTTTGGTATATACTTTAGGCTTCCTTGCTTTCAAAATACGGTTAAAACAGAGACTGTCACAGCTTTGTTGGCTAAAAATGTAAAGAAATAAACCCTCCATCCTCCTCAGATTTTTTGTGGGCTTTGTTGGTTTGGGTTTTTGTTTGTTTGTTTTGTTTTTTAAATTACCTGGATTATTTAGTTGAGAAAACAAAGTCTTATGGGCATATTCATGCCAAGACAGCTCAAGAGGCTTCCTGGAGCAGCTAAGCCTCCTCTGTGCTCCTCCTTTTTGGTACTGAAGATGCTGAGCAGGTGATGACCTTGGAGTTTAGGTGATGGTAGGGACTGCTATCCTGATTTCTTACCAGAACAGGTGGTGCACAGTGATACTGAGTATATGGTTCCAAAATGTATTTCTGCGTTTGAAACTCTGCATTTGAAGGGGGGAGAAGAAACACATGCTTGTATGGAAGGTGGTATGTGACAAATGATGATGACAGTTTTCCACTGTCTGAATTGTAAGAAAAAATGCTCAACTTAGGTAGAGCAGGCTCTGTAAGTGAGGGCGGGAAGCAGAATAGTTGACAGAAATTTGCTGTCATATGAGATAGCAGTGCCTTTTAAAAATTTTATTTCTTTTTTCCCCAAAGCAAGTTGATCCCTTATATTTGAGACTGAAATGAAAAATGTGATGTTAGCATAAGCTCTATAACTGAAGGGAAAGGGGATCCTGTTCAAAATAGTGTTATCCTTGCTTGGATTTTATGTTTCTTAACATACTTGTGATTAGTTTGTTTTTGTGCTATCTTTCCTTTCTGTCAGTAATTGGAAGGGCTGATTAGATCCAGTCTGCTGGATTTTTGAGAGGGAAGAAAAAACCTTTAGAGTTTGATTTTGTGACTATTTCGTATTAGGGAACTGAGTACCTGGAGAACAAGAGTCCTTTCAGATAAACAAAATGGACACAGTTGCAAAGTCTTCTTCTTTGTGTGTTTTCAGTCTGGAAGAATTAAATATTTTTAAAGAGAGAACAGCTTTATGTGTTTGCTAAAAGTAAAACCTCAAGCACTGGAAAAATCTACTCATATATACGATGTTGATATTGGAACAGGAAGTGCAGGAGGGTCAGAGCATGAACATTTGGAAGAGGGCTGACAAATACAACTTGAATTATTACCAAGCTTTTCCCTCTTCCCCAAAATAGAGACACCTTCTCCTCCAAAAAAAATTGAAGGATTGTTTGTACAAGGATATGACACTAGGAATAAAGAATTGACAGACGGTAAGAGATGTGAGGGAAGTTTCATGATGTGAATCAACTTGGAGAAGGTTTTAGTTCATCTAGGCAAAAAAAACCCCACAAATCAAAAAACACCCTGCAAAAAAAAAAAAACAACACATGGAGAAATTCTGACATTTGCTTAACTTTGTGACTGTTGGGGATACCGCAGCAAATTTAGGGTTATGTTTAGCAGCACTTGGGAACTGAATTTGGTTGCTAAGCTTGTTAGCACATGAAAAAGTATTGTATTAGTAAAAATCAGTTCTTTCAAATGAGCCACTCTGTGCAAACAACCCTGAAGAGGAGATGCATTGTTTTATGTCCTAATTATGTCAGTCATTTGATTTTAACATTTAGGGTTAAATGGAAAAAAAGGCAGTTTCTGAAGGAAACTGAAGTAGACAAGAGAAGTTGAAAGAATATATTGACACCTGCAGTAAATGATTTCATTTTGAAAGAAAAAAAACCAGATAACCCAAGAAATACAAGGGTGCAGTGTGCTAATGATGGGAACAGAATTTAGTAGAATAACAGAAAAAAAATCCTTCTATTTTTAGTTCTTACCATGTCTGTAAACAACTGCAGGTGCCTGCAGATGAGCGTGCGGTTTTGTTACTCTGATCCAGTTTAAATAAATTTAGTATCTCTGTGCACAAGCTTGTATAGAAGGAATGAAGAGCACATTATAAATCATGGAAATTTCATTTTCAGCCGTCTGCGTAACTGGATAATAATAAGCCCAATAATCTAATGGTCAGTATTATTTTCACAGCTTAAGGTGATGAAGTTTCAGGATGAGTTAGAGTCTGGGAAAAGACCCAAGAAACCAGGCCAGAGTTTTCAGGAACAGGTTGAGCACTATAGAGACAAGCTGCTCCAGAGGGTAAGAACTGTTCTTTATGTTTGCCTCTGATTCTGTGATAGGCTTTTATTGAGTTTATCAAATGTAAGCTGGCATTAAACATAACAACACATGGTTTGTGTTAAAATACTACTGTAATGTCAAACTGCATGTCTAAGTCCAAGTGCTTTCTGCAGAATACATACAATCTCCTTTTTTTAATTGAAATACTGTAGTCAATGTACAGCTGGGTATCGTAGATTATATAAAAACCGTAGAGACCACTCCTGGATCTACTGCTTGAAGCAAAGTGTTAGGTGTGGGAAAGGGACAACTCTCAATTAAGATGTTCACCAGACTTTTCATTTTGCTTTTAGTAATTGACATGTTGTGCTAAAGGCTTCCCAAGGCAAGGAGAGAATAGTTTTAAGCAGCATATGTGTTTCTGTTTCTCCAGTGTCTAAGTTTGAATAATTCCAGCTCATTCATTCACCCAAATGTGACTAATTTTGTACCATGACCATTTTTAGTAGTCTCTGGACTATGAAGTCAGAGCGATTTATAAAAGTTAACATCTTATATGTGATATGATGTTATCTCCAACCTTTGAAACATAATGAAAAAACATAACCTCTTTGGACATTGCATTTGGTGAGGGAGGATATGTGACAGTTGCTTTTCTGATCTGGTTTCACAGCCTGATAGATCAGTGATGAAATTAGGAACTCATGCAGTTCCTTGGACGCTAAATACAAATAAGCAGTTTCCACCAGGGCTTTTTCTGTCACTTGTTATTTGCATTATTTGGTGACTAATTCACAGTACCTTGAAGAAAGAGACTTGTAAAAATTAGGTGAACTGATCCCTGAAGGAGATGTACACACTGGAGGTTGATGTTCGCAGTTAAGACTTTATAAGACTTTTATAGGTAACTTTCTTTCTAAATGTAGTGTACTTTCCACTTTCCTGGTGTTTTCTGTAAAAGAAATTATTTGTACAGTAAGCACAGAATGCTTAGTGAGACAGTAGCTTAAACAAACAGAAATTGATAATAACAATCCTGATAAAGTTTTAGATGCTTTGTGTTGAATCAGTTCAACCGGCTCACAATATTTTGGATATTTAATAATCATCTCTTTCAAGAAAGGAAGAAATATTTAATGATAATTATAACCATTCTTTAAAACAATAGTAATTCTGTTGTTAAGGGGATAACTTCATCTTTTGCTTTAATGCCATAATAAAGTTAGTTTTTATAATAGTAATGTAATACTGGTTCTGATTACATTTCCCGTGAACGTGACGCTTGGTCATTCTTTTTTGTCAAACTTATAATAAGCTTTCCAAGAGTAATTTCCCAGCAGCGTTGTATATTGCTTAGAGACTGGAAACTTAGAGCTATTTAAAATACTATTTATTCTTATTTATCAGGATGAAATACATAGTTATGCTATCACATCTGGCACATCTTGAGAGTGCAGTGATTTTAGAGATACCTGACAGCAGTTTGTGAGAGTAGGTATAAGGATAAGGGTCACTGACAGGTTGTACTGCTAAATCTTCCCTGTAAAAAGAATATGAGACTAGATGAATGTAAATGTCCTAGTATTTCCTGCGCTTAGGTTACCCTCCCTCCCTCTACTGTTTTTTTTTTTTTTCTTTTTTCCCATGCCCCCCTTTTTTCCATTTAGCTAAATCACCCCTTCTTTATCTCCCTTATGGGATATGCAGGGAATATCTGTTTATTTTTTGCCATGGAATGAATATTTTTTTATGAATGACCAGTACTAAAAACCACATCATCTGATCTCTGTTTTCAGACTTGCTGATGAAGTTTATTTTTGTATAGTTAATTTTCTATTTGACAGATAGACTAGGTGTGCTCCAGGTATATATATTCTTTCAAAATGGTCCTGTTGATACCTAGAAATGGGCTATAGTTGTTTGTTTTTGACAGAGTAGATGTTATTACAAAATCTTGTTCGTATTTTTGTTTTGTCTTTAGATAGCTTCTAGTTATGAGAGTATACCAATTTTCAGTCTGGATTAATGAGGATAAATGCATATGCTTTAAATAGAAGGAGGTTCCTGGTATACTTCCATGTTAATTTAGTTTAGAAAATCTATTACAGATGTAATATTTCCCTGAAATTTGTAACATTGAAGACTGTTCATTTCCAGTTAGATACTCAGATTTTCTCACACAGGGTGACATCCCTCACATTTTTGTTAGTGTTTGTGTTACAGTAAATGTTTTTGCTGGGTACCAAGCAAGAGCAAAGGGCTGAAGAGCTGGGAGGGTGTGACCATTAGTTCAGATCATGTGCTGTGTTCTATCAGTGCTCACTGCTTTTATGCTGTTTGTCATTAGCTTGATTGCCTCTAATAATTACTCACACCTTATCTGAAATCATGAATGCTTCTAATAATCTAGGAAAAAGAAAAGGAGATGGAAAGAGAACGAGACAGAGACAAAAAGGACAAGGAAAAGTCTGAGACCAGGTCCAAAGATAAGAAGGAAAAGGAGGAATGTACACCAACACGAAAAGAGAGGTATGGCTCTCCTTAGAGTAAAGTGGATGGGGGGGCAAAACCTTCATAGTGTCTTTGTAGGCAGTGGTAGCCTTGAAATTACCTTGTATCACACATCTGATTTTAAAAGACAAACACGAAACCACCCAACAAAACAAAAAATCAAATAAAACCCATACTTTGGCTATTAAAACATGCTCCAGAATGTTAAAGAAATTGTCATTTTTACCTGCTGCAAGTGAGGTACCATTTTTCCTTTGAACAGAGTTGCCCTTTGGTTCATTTATGCCCTGGGGAAGCATGGTAAAATGATGACCAGTTGCAGATGAGGTTAAGTCTCTTATAGCAGTGAATTGCCTGCAGTATCTTAGAAAACTGTCCTGAGCACAGACCACAAATGATACATCATGGTTTAAATGTTACTCATCTCATAGTGCAAATCCTTCTGAACAGCTGGGTTTGGGGTAGTTGATTGGACACCGATCTTCTAATACGTGCATAGCCAAACTCTGCCATGGTTCTAAATGTAGCTATGGTAAAAGGCCTTGCTTTTCAGGGAGCTATGACAGAATGTTTTTACACTACAAAATGACTCACAGGCCTTAATTTTTTTTCAAGCAGAGTAAATCTGTTGCACATGTTAAACTTGACTGTTTTGTTTTAATAATAAAAAGCCTACAGTATTTTAATGACTTACAAGTATGTGACATTACACTGGCTAAAAAAAAACCCTGCAGAAAGGACCAGCTTTTCTCACTGTCTGTTTTCACTCCCGTGTGTGTGTGGCCGTGGTGCTGCGCAGAAAGAGGCGGCACAGCACTTCCCCCAGCCCGTCCCGCAGCAGCGGCAGCCGCCGGGCCAAGTCGCCTTCGCCCAAATCGGAACGCTCCGAGCGCTCCGAGCGCTCCCACAAGGAGAGCTCCCGCTCCCGCTCATCACACAAAGATTCTCCCAGAGATGTCAGTAAAAAAGGCAAAAGGTGAGCTGGTATCTTCTCTGTTTCAGGAAGTTGATTGGTGTGTTTGGCTGGGGGTTTGGGGTGTGTGTGTTTCAGCAGAGCACATTTGATAGCCAGGTTTTCTCTCATGATGCTCTCTAGTGCATGTTCCTCATTAATAGCTTTGGACACTGGGATTGGAAGTGTGCACAGCCTGATGGCTCCAGACTTGATTTTGTTTACCTGTTTACTGCTGTTTTCAAGAAATACTGCTTTAAACTAGAGCACCTTGCTGCTTTCTTAGCTTTTTATTTTCGAAGGATAAGTCTGCTGTAGTCCTTCTAAAATTTCTATAGCCCTTCTATAGATACTCTCAAATTACAGTGGTCATGCAACCTTTCACTGATGATTAGTTTACATGAAGCTCCTCACTCCCGTAGTTTGTTTTTTAAGGGGAAAATAATTACATACTGCTTATGGGGTTTTGTTTCCAAACTAGGTATTTCCTAATCTCCACTCTGGCACAAATATTTGTCTTTAGTTAATGTTAAACTTGAGGTGAAATTTTATTATTGTACTAAAGCTACTGTAACTTGAAACTTGAAAGTTCACCTTCCCCTTCTTTCAGAGGTATAGAATATCTTAGTGGTATAAAATTCCTCAGTCATGCTGAGCAAAATTCTTTTGATGGTGTTGAGAAAATCATAGCACAAATCTACACTATTCTTGTGCTTATATAAATAAGGATTTCAAATAAAAGTAGAAAAGTATTTGAGTATTTTTTTGGAGTTAATATGATGCTCATTCCAGTTTCATTTTATTAGATCAATATATTAGGTGTGGGTTAGATGACAGTAAATGTATTCAGTGTCCCTTTTTTTTCAGTAGGGTTGCATCACAATCTGAGCATGTTTGATGAGAATCAAAAGTATTTCACTGTAACACAATTGAACATAGCTTTTCATGATATATGGACATAGGCTGTACTTAATACAAGAGCCAAGGTAGTTGAGGCTTGTGTGAAAGGCTGTGAATTCCTGATGTGGATTTAAGGACATGAGTGTGTGTTATTTTTCCTGGGGGTTCTAAGCACTGAAGTTAAGCCCAAAATATTCTCAAAACCTTGTAATGCAAGAATGGCCTTCTTCTCAAAAGCAAGATAGCATTCTGTTACTTTCCTTACTAAGGAAAAATATTTTCTACTTGCTTGACTCAATAAATGAATACAAATAACTTCAGGAAAAGGTGCTTTTAGCTACTAGTATTTGACATAAAACCTTTTTTTTTTTTTTTTTTTTTTTTTTTTTTTTTTAATTTTTTTTTTGTTTGTTTTTGCAGGTCACCGTCTGGCTCCAGGACACCCAAAAGATCAAGAAGATCACGATCCAGATCCCCTAAAAAGTCAGGAAAAAAATCCAGGTCTCAGTCCCGTTCTCCTCACAGATCTCACAAGAAGTCAAAGAAAAGCAAACACTGACAATGTTAATATTTTTTATGATGCTGTCACTTACTGGAAATGCGGTTTTGTTTTTGTGCCTGAACAGTCTGTTTAGAAACAAAAAAGCATTCCTGATTATTTTTTTTTTGTGAATGCACGTGTATACTCATGAGTATCGGCATCTGTAGACCTGTCATTGTTTTATATTGTACAAAATATCTTCATTGTGACTATTTCCCAAAAGAAACATTTTTGTGTTTAGAAGTTTCATCAGAAATGTGTGTAACTGATCTGCTGGCAGTAGTGATATTTTGTTTTTAGAATGTTGTGACATAGCAGAAATAACCCAAATGTTCCCCCTTTTTGTAGCTTTGACAATTTGAATTAGATTTCAAATAAAATCTGAACAGAAAACGAAGACGTTGTTTTCTTGCTCCACTGGTGATCCAGATCCCTAAGGGAGTGCATAGTTTGTTTGGAAGTACTGTGTATTTCAGACAGACTGTGGTGCTTGGATGGTTCAGTGGAGTGTGGCTCTGTTCTGTTCTCACTGGTTTGACTATCCAGATAAAGGCGCCTTCTGAATCCAGTGGATGGGGTTTCTTTCCTACGGGGAGATTTTACTTTAAGAAGAGTTGAACAGTCTGGTACCTACCCTGATAAGCTTTACAGGTAAATCTTTGCTTCCTATGTCTCCATTTTAATCACAGGGAATATTTATAACGCCACAGTAATGTTTTTGTTCGTTTTTGAAAGAGGGCCTGTGCAAAGACACATCCTCTGGGGGGTATGTGTGTAGCATATTTGTGATGTCTCAGTAACAAGCCACCTTTGTGGCACACATGGGGAACACTAAAAGGACAGCAAGCCTGAGGCTCTGTGACTTCTTACGTATAGATACAATAATTGCAACGTTCAGTATGCTCTTGTTTTCTAAAACTGATTTTTACTGCAAAAGGACAGCTTTTACATTATTTTATTGAATTTATTTCTCTGTTGTGAAAATTCTTCAAGATGAGAAAATTTAAATTTTATTACATATTTATTAATATTTTTGATTCAAGAGGCTGTTTAACTTTTTTTTTTTCATGTTAGGCTTTCCCTTCTCCAAAATTGTTCTGTGTCTTAGACATTGATGTGACTTTAAATTGAATCACCTTACCATGCAACCTTTCTGTGGGTGGGTGAGGGGGAGGGATGAGAAACGGGGAGGGTTCAGTGTTTATACGTAGAGGTGTGGGAAGATTGTAATAAAAACATAAAATCAAAAGGGATCTGGCCTCTTGTGAACTGTTTGTAAAAGCAAAAGCTGTGCTTAACTGCAGGCACAGAGTATTGGATGAGGGCCTGCTGTTACACTGCTGTTACATTGGTGTAGCCACAGGCTTCACACAGTTAGAGATTTGTAAATGTGCTGGGGAAAATCTTCTGTTGGACATGTAAATAGCCTCACTGGCTGCACTTCCAGAAGCAGGATCTAAAAGGTCTTATGGAATAAAAAGATGCATTTTCTCTCTTTCCTGATGAGAGACATTGTTATAAGATTATATACATTGTTGCATATGTGGGAATTAAGTGGAGAATTCTTTTGCTAATGAGAAATGTGAAGTGATCTGGAACACTGAAAATATGAAGAATGCATGCAGTCTGTAAAGACCTTCTTAGAACGAGTTTGAATAGATGCATTGATAATGAAAAAATAATATGCCTTTTATCTGTTTGTAATACATTATAAAGAATCTGTTTTAGAAATATGCAGAGTTTATTTTTTTGTATTTTTCTTTCTCCCTGTAACATAAGGTGTGTCAGGACAGGATTCAGCACAGATTTTGATTGCTAAGCTATTAGAAACCAATCATTTTTTTCTTAAATGCTGTATATTCACACCTGGCACAGACCAGATGAGGCTTTCTGGAGCGAAAAGTAGGTACTAAAATCAGTTGGGGACAGGGAGAATCCTAACTGTGCAGTGGGGAGATGATCACTTCAGATCCAATTAACTTCTTCATTACTTTTATCTTGTAGCTGTTTATAAATGGAGGAGTGATAAATGTCAATGTTCTGGGTCAAGTGAGACTAAAGATGCTTTGCCACAGGAGTATTTTATCTGCTGAATCAATTGTATATTTCATTTAATAGCTAAAAACCCTCAGGGTAGAAAATCACTTAGCATTTCAGGTACTTTTCAATAATTAATTTTCATTTCTGCATTTATAAAATTCTCATCAGTGATTATAGAAAGCTTAAGCCAAGTAGCAAGAGAGCTAAAGGAGCACACCCATTAGGCTTTATTGTGTAACCGCTCTATTATGCAATGCCTTTTTCAGTGTCTATTTTCTAAATATCTTTCTCATACCTCTTGTTCTTTGCTTTGTGTCCTCGGCTCTAAAACAGCTGTTCTTACCCAGTAGTCTCTTAAGAGCAATTAAGAATCTGTATCCTTAACTGGATTGCCTGGGGTTTTTTGCCCTGTAGAAGAGTATCTTTTGATCCTGCTTAGTCTTAATTTCCTCCTGCTTCTGTAGTTTTGTTTATAGCTTGGCTTTTCCATAAAGAACAGTGGGAAGGGGATGGTATCTGGTAACTAATATTTTGTAAAATGCAAATTATTATTGAAGACTTAAAATTAGGCTGCTTCTGAAATTCATTTTTCTTTAGGTCACAACATTTTCCAATTTTGACAATGCACAGTTACAGAGTGCCATTACTGTGTGACTTGGGTTTCTGCAGCCTTTCGGAGTGAAGTGCTGGATGGGGTAATGTGAATAACTGATCTGGGATTCAGGAAGTAGCATTCAGATGAATCTTTGTGAAATGATGTCCTGACCTGGGGAGATGTGGTCCTGTGTCTCCCAATGGTTTTTCTGTGGTTGTAGAGGAAGAGGGAGCCCATTATCCTCTGAGACCCCTCAGTGTGCTTATGTCCAGCTCTTCACTTTGGGAGGGCGTGGAGACACGAGCGGGTAAGGGGCTCCTCTGTCTTTTCCTGTCCTGCCTTAGGGAAACCAGGGGGAAATGTTCATGCTTCAGTGTTTAGGCCCGTCCAAAGCAGAGAAACTAAGTGTAACTTGTACAGCCCAGTCCTAGCCTGGCTGAGAACCCCTGTGCAGCTGAAACAGTGTGGGGTCACCTTGGAAAGGGAATGTCTGTGGTGTGTTCCCAGATCCATGCTAGACACTGCTGTTCTGATGAACTTTGGTGGAGCCTGCCCTGCACTCCAGGACATCCTGGTGTTTATGGGAAGGCCTTCAAGGAACACAGCTGCAGGTGCATCTGCTGAACCAGTCCTGGCCCCACGAGTGTCTCCACAAGGCTTGGTCAGGCTCAGCCCTGACCTGTGAGGCCTGTCCCAGTGCATAGAGTCTCCTTCCAACAATTCATATCTTCCCTGTGTTACAGAAGTGTTTGTATTTGAACTGCCTTTTTCAAACTCTTGACTTCCTTTGACTTCCCTGCACAGCAGCTGCATGTATTTTTTGTAGTACTGTTTGAGGAAGAGTTGGTTTCAGAACATCAGTGTCAGGTGGACACTGTGCATTTGGACACTGCACATGGTCTCTCCCCACCTCCCCTTTGCAGGTTTTGAAGCATAAGAATCAACAACCACTTAGGAACAAGGGTAACAAATCAATGTTTTCCAAAGCATATATTTAGAATCACAGCTATCGCTGATGTGACTTCATCTGTCCTGGTGACACGAGAGTGAAGAGTTCATGTAACACACCTTAAAAACCAGAATCTTGGGATGAGAAAAGCAAGATCAGCCACAAATGGCAAATCTGTTCTGACTCTCTGATCACTTGAGGCAACTTGCTTGTGGGGTTTTCCTCCACAGGCATTTGCAGTGCTTCGGTGGAATTAATGCTTTGAATAAATAAAAATGAGAAGCATTGCTGTATCGCTGCAGATGGACTAAGGTCTGAAGTTGGTAGTTTAGATAGGTAGCTTGCTGCACTTTCGTACAGCTGGGTGAGGAATTTGGGGTGGGAGGGTTCTCAGCTATTGTCGGTCTACCCCTGAATACTTAAGGTGAATATTCCAGAAGTGAAGATGGCAACAGTGGAATAACCTAGATGAGAATTTTACAGTTCTCTTAAAATCAAGCACTGCTCAGTATCAATCAAGCTGCTCGGTATAATGAGATTTATCAAATTACAAACCTGATATTGTCAGTCTGAAAATTTTATCAGTTTACTTTTCTGAATAAGGCTGCTGAGGTCATAAACTTGCATTTTATTAAAACACCTCGTAGTATTTTAAAATTTATTTTTCTCATTGCTGCATGTGCTGTTGCAAGACTTCCAGTATTTTGGTGATTCTTGCTGGTGCTGCTGCTCCTCAATTTTTAAAGCCACTTTTGTAAGGATCACAACTAAAATGCTAATTTAATTTTGTCCAAATCTGTCTCCCCTGTAGGATACAGAAGTCTTAAACAATTGCATACTGTTTTTTCTTCGGCCTGCTTCTGTCCATACAGTGTTGGCTTTCATGGGTGACCCTGTGCCATTTGCCACTTCTGATGTCTGATCTTATGCTGGGATGTTCTACAGTGTAACTGTCATAAGCTGGAAAGTTTTCTGTGTGTGGTTATTTAAAGAGGAAATGGTAGTTTCACATGGACTTTTTTGTCTTACTTGCTTTTGGGTTTGTATTTTACGCAGAAAATTTTCCAATTGACATGGCAACAATAAAATTGTCGGTCTGCTGATATCCAGAAATGGTTTCATTTTTAACCTGGAAGAGAGCAATGTTCGTGCCTGATATGCGTGGACAGTTCCTTGGCCTCACCTCTTCTCCTCTTCTGCTGCTAGATGCTGTTCTACCTGTCCTGTCCAACCCTAATGGCTGCTGCTGTTCCTCTGTCAACACTGACCTCTGTGTTCCTCTGGCTCATTAATGAGGCATGGGCTGCTCACTCTGTCTGTATAAATCTCTCTTGAGCAAAGGAAACTCCCACTTGGGACTGCCGCTGGGAAAGGGAGATGATGAGCAGCTCGTTAGCACTGGCAGCAGTTTGCAGGGACGGCAGGGAGGGAATGGAGCTGTTGTGGGACCTTGAGTGCTGTGGCCGGGCCAGCGTCACACCTTGGTGCTATTTCGGGTCAGGTCCTGTTCCAGCCTTCCCTGTGCCTCGTTTTCTTCTTTCCTTTCTGCTGCCTTGTTTGACAGCTTTCCTTGTGGAAAGGTCGAGTGGGCACAGGGTGGGCAGGCCCATGGGATGAGCTGCAGGGCAGGCAGAACATGCAGAACTGGGGCCATCTCTTAGCAGCAGTGAGTTGTTACAGGCTGTGTCTCTCTCCTTCTCCCCTTGGCTCCAGTGACACTTAAACATAGCACTCAAACCTGAGAAGCACAAATGCCTCCAAGATAATTTAGGTTCTGCAAGATCTGTGAAAGATGAAAAAGAGGAGAGACCTCAGATGCCCCCACAGGATGGGAAAGGCTGGGATATGAACTCTTGATGTTAGAGCCTAGAGCATTCCTTTGGGATAGATTACAAGTACCAGTGAGTGACAATCTCTGCTTAGAGCTCAGAGTTCCTAAACATGAGATGTTTTGATATCCCTGGACTTTGCTCTATTTTTACTCTTGTGTGGACTGGGGAACTTGCTGTAGCTGTTTGCCTGAAATACAGACCATCAGTTTGACTCTTCAAGACCTGCCTGCAAGCAACTGGAACCTGTTTCCTGAGTCTGTTTCTTGGCCTCCTGAGGCTGGACCTAGGCTGAGATTAGAGCTTATGTGTGGTTAACTATGCCTGTAGAGAGTTGAGCAAGGAGAAGGAGTAAGCATAGGGTCTGTGTAAAGCTCTCAGAAATCTTTCACAGAAAGATTTAACCTGGCAGAATTTCTTAATTCTGTATGACAAACTGTTCCTGTTTTAAAATGTAGCTGGCGTGGGAAGAGGAGGGTGGAATTGATGCATACAATTCGGATTTGTGGAAGATGGAGCAGCCTGTGCTCAGGATTGGACTTCCAGGATCATTACCAGCAATCAGAATCATCACCAAAGCCATCACTGAGAGTAGAAACCAGTTTTCATCTTTTTTGAGCCATGCTAAAGAGGTACACTTCTGGTGTTTCAGGAATGTTTTAGCCAGATATTTTCATCCACTAGATCCTGCTAGAGCAAACACCGATCGCACTGTTGCAAACAGAAACTCGGGAGGGTAGAGGTGACTCTTCTGAACTTATTATGGTATAGAGGTTTTCATTGCAGCTGATACTGGTCATTTTCATCATGAAATCTGCGTCTCTTGAATTGCTGGTGATTTTTTTTTTCCCCTGGCATTTCAGGTTATCTTCCCTGTGCTATGGGAAAAGAACTGTCTGCTGATTAACTGAATGGAGACTTTTGCCTTGGGCAGATTCTGGAAAAGAATTGGCTATAAACTTTTAGACATGAGACTGGGATTGGATTTTGACCATTGTGTGAACTGAGGGGCTGGAGATTCTCATCCTCTGTTTTTGCACAGGGTAATTGTACTAGATAAATTAAACAAAACAAACAAAAAAAGTTTGTAATAAAGCCTGATTTCTAGGCAGTTTCACCAGGGGAAAACTCACCTTTCATACCAGCCTGCAGGAAGTCTTCACTGTGGTATGGAGTAGAAATTTGAAAATGCTGCAGATAGAGAGTCCCTTTTGCTCAAATCCTGTGGACTTTCAAGAGTAATTAGTGAATGATTTATGCTACTCTGTGAGTTTTGAAGAGATGCAATGGATTAATTTCAAGAACCTTCCTAGATAGTAATTTATAGCATGTTGTATGTTACTTACAATGTTACTTCAGTGAGAATCTGAATTCTCACTCTTTTGTCCGAAGCCCCTGTGTTTGAATTTTTAGACAAGAATTGGTAACTCTCTTCCCTGGAATTAAAATTTGTCCAATCAGTAGTCAAATCAGGACCAGGTATTTTGCTCCATCACCTGAGAACTTAGATCCAAGGGAACGTTGAGTGGCTTCTGCCTGTTGCTGTCAGGGATGGAAGAGGTAAGTGAGGCCCCTGGGACCATTCAGCAGGAGGTGTGGGGTGACCCTGCGTGGCACTGGTGCCAGGCAGAGCCCCAGGGACAGGGATGTTATCCAGGCACAGGGCTGCCCTGAGCAGCTGAAGAGCTCCCCGGCACCCCAAGCCCTGGGGGTGAAAGGTGTTAGAATCATGGATTTGGTTGCAGGGACTTCAGAGATGCCTGAATGTGTGGAGCTGAGGTAGCTCTTAAGTGTAACCTGCTACAGGTTTGGGAAGCTTTTGATGTGAAACAGTGCATTGCCTGTTGTTATAAAGGTACGTGGTTATAAAAGTAGAATCTCTTCATTTCCTTTAAAACTTGAACCAGTTACACAACAGCCGAAAAAAGATTTCTAATTTTAATAAAAGTCAAATGGAGACTAATCTACTCTGCAGTGTCCCCAGGACATTTGCAAAGTTCTGGAATTCCTTCAGCTGCACAAACAAAAATTTATAAATATTTATTGAAATTAAGTTTATTGAAAATGTCACCTGTGCAACTGGAAGTGAATATAAAAGAGAAACTGGAGTGGAAGGAAACAGCTTGTTACAGACAGGTTGTCCACTTGGCTTTGTATTTCTGGTTTATGCGTGGTTGCTTTAATTTCGGTCCCTGCCAGCTGCATCTGCATGCACAGTTCAGAAGGAACATCCAAGAGAAAATGGATACTTTAAAAGGCAGATTGCTGCAGCCATCACTTAATGGAATGGATGCTGAAGGATTCGACACTACTAGAAAAAAGTGTATTTTGAGGGAAATCAGCTGCCACTGCTGCATGACGTTGAGTATGCTGTTAAGACATTATGCACAATACTAAAAGGAAGGGTGCAAAATATAAACACCTGCAACTCTAAATGCTACTGTACAGATTCTTGTCATCCATCTCCAGTGATGATACTAAAATATAGTCTTAAGCAAATTCATAGGTTTCTGAAGTTTTGAGAGCTACTCAATTTTATATAAATTTTGTTCACATTTTGTGGTCTATAATGTGTGCTTTAGTTTTAAGAATCTCACTTTTGGGCAGTGTTTGAGGAATTGAGGATCTCTATTTATCCTGAGTAGATTAGGCTAGATATAGGGCTATTGAATCAGCACCCAGAACTTGTCTCACACTAGGTATATAACAGCATAAATCTCCATCTTTCAATTTGTTTTAAAAGATAAAATCTTGCTGAAGTTTGGCTTCAGGAAAAACTTCTCCTTGTGCCCATTGCATTCTTGTGAACATGAGAGAGGCAAATCTTAAAGCATGAAAAAACATAAAGTTGGGGAGTGTTCCAGTAAGGATGACACCTTTTTCAGCCCCATTGCTTAAATGAAGGGATATTGTGGGTGGAATCTTGGAGAATTCTGACTGGGGCAGTATCACTTTGAAGGGGGAAGAAATTCACCTAGTCAGGATTTGGATTGCCCAAATATCACATATAAAATTCATAAACATAGTTACTAAATATAAAGTACTAAACTGTAACATAAAATATTTAAGCATTGAATGAAAAAAAATTTTTCCCCTCATATTTTAAATAGGGGCATTTTAATTGCAGTTACTTATCCCTCACTTTGCACTTTGCTGGCTGCAGAGTTTGAGGTAAATACAGCCACCCTAGTTCTATCTGAGGTTTGTAGTGTTTAACAACCTGCACTGGAAAAGGTGCATTCTTTTCTGCTCTATCAAAGGAAACTACATGTATTTGTCAAAAAGTGAAGCTGGCCTAGAAATAAGTGTTGGGGCTTTCAGTTTTACTTTTTTGATGATGTATTTTACTTTTTGAAGAAAGGAAACCTTTTATTATTTGACATGGGTGATCTAGTATATTGAAATTAGTGAGCCTAAAATAGATTGTCATGAAGTAAAATAGAGGGTGGAAAATGTTGACTGAAGTATCTGAATAAATTTGTGAAGAGCTGTATTTGTTCAGCTGCAGTATGTTCCTCTTTCACATACTTTGTGCCTCTTACCACTTTTCATTCTGTTGAGTTTCTTTGCCATATATGTTTCTAGTGCTTTGCAACAGATGTAGAGATTATTTTCAAAAAAACAACCAACCAAAGCTCCAAATGTGTGAATGGAAGGTTGGCTGTGTAAATCTTTTCCATATAAACTTACTGAATATTTATTGATATTGAGTTTTTCAAAGTGATAACCTGACTACCAGGTCTGAAACTTCTGGGAAGATCAGATAAAGCAGCTGCACTGAACCTGATTTGATTGCAGTTGTGTTCTGCATGGGTACTTGGATCCATCTGCACAGCATAAATACCTATATTGCTCCAGTTCTGAAAATAAGATTCTATTTAGCAGCATGTAGGTCAAATTAAAGAGCTGCTGAGCCCCGTGTTTTCCTCGTCGAGTTGGAGCAGTTTGATGAAGGCAGCATTGCTGTCAGTACTTCTGCACTGGCTGATTCAGAGAGATGTAACCACTGTGTAACAGCAGGGAAGGTGCAGAATCCAATTACAGCTTCTAATGTTTGAGTTTACTGATTAGTTTTACCATTTCAAATGTTACACCTGCAGTTCATGTTTGCTTATCTTTATTTGTTACTTGCTAAATTTTAAATGGTGTAAGAACTGGAGCTGGCATTGTAGGCTTTTTCTAGAAAATTTCATATCTCTCTTCAACCAAGTGAAATGGAAAGAAGGAATTAATTTGAACTTCACAGTATTTTAATGATTTTTCACTGCTATGAATTGGTTTTGCTCCCTGTAGTCTCTGTCCTTTATTGCATTAGTGCTGCAGAACAATAGTGGTGGCAGATATTGCTTTATGAACTCCGGTGTTTCAGTACTGCTGTTGTCATTCATCATCTAATATAGACTAATTGATGCTACTACATTCATTCCAGAATGAAAAAGAAACATTTCTGCTTTAGCTAGGTGATGGTCACTTCATCTGTAGAGAGCATGGAAAGCCAAATAAATATTTGATGTGAACCTTTATAAAAAAATATAAGCAGAAGTCTTGTTGTATGTGAAGAACTCACGGATTAGAACTAAAGAATAAAATAGCAGCAAGAATTTTATGCTACACGATGCTCCAGAGGTTTATTATTTTTCATTATATACTGTGTTTCAAAAGTTACTTGTCAATAGTTTTAAGCTCATCAGGTTTAAACTGCACATTTATTTTGCCAACTAGATACAAATAATTTGTACACAATATGGCTTTAAAGATTTCCTCTGGAGCACTGTAGGGTAAAAAAATGGCTTCCCCTTCCCCCTTACTTTTGATGAGATAGAGACTTTTTCTTGAATATTTAGTGGTTGTTTAAAGTCTGCTATTACCAAATTACATCTGTATGAAAAGCCACAGTGACATTTTAACACTGCCACCAGCGTCACTGGCAGCTTGTGGAGCAGTTCTGAGTTGGCCTGAGTGATTTGATGGCTGCGTCGCAGCAGGGACAGGCGTGTGTGTGGCACTGGTGTCGCACACCAGGGAGCTCCCTGCTCCCATCCCGCTGCCACCCTGCCCTGACAAGGTTCGGAGGAGTAAGCAGGGAAGACAGGAGCCCTCCCACTATAGATCTTACCCTTCACTTTGAGGCTGGAAGGGGCTTAGTAGCTTTTCCAGAAAGGGAGCTTGGCTGTTAAAATCCCTGTAGAAAATGTGGGAGAAGTATTGACTTTTTTTGACAAGGGATATGAAGGTTGCTTACACATTTAGCTCCTTCACCCTCTTGTATTGTTTTCTTGCCTCTATTAAATAGTATGCTACCAGGCAAGACACACGCCAGGTGAATTTGTGCTTTATCCGCCCTCTGAGACGAAAAGCTTTTGCTGTAGTGTCAGATCCGTGCTGTTAACAAACGTTCCAGCAAAAACTCATCAGTGTCATCTGTCGTAGAGGGATTGGTCTGAGCCGGGTGCAGCCGTCCAGCAGCTCCAGGCTCCCAGCTGCCCGGGGAAGTGGGCCGTGTATATCCTGTGCGTGTGGGAAAGGCTGCAGTGATGCGAGAGCTGCTGCGTACAGAAAGCAATGGGCAGGAGAGAGCCGCCAAATGCTTCTGTAACTCGTGAGCAGCCCCGGAGTGATCCGAGTCCCGTCGGAAACTGCTGAGGAAATTCCTCAGCAATCACTGGGCAGTGCCGGAAGCCCATCGGGCAGCCTGTGTCCCACGAGTGCGCTGTCCACATGGGACCCGCCGCTCTGTGCCCTTTCCAGGCGCATTTTGGGGATGCGGTCGTCTTTACAGCACCGGTGCTGCCTGGAGCTGCACCACTGCTTACACTGCCCTTCACACAGCGCTGTGGCTCCAGGACACAGAAGTCGGGAGAAAGCCCGTCCCGTGTTGATTCCCACCCGGGGCAGCGAGTTTCGGCCAGCTGCACCGGTTATAGAAACATTGTGAAGAACTGCGGGCGGATCAGTTTGTGCTGAGCTCTGTTAGGAAGATCCAGTGTGAGGGGGTTTTTACAATGTTTTTGGAGAACCTTTGAGAACTCCGAGTTTCTGCGCAGACCGAGCTAAGGGCGGCGGGGCTGGGCCCGGAACCCTCTCAGGCCTTTCAGGGTTTTTTCCCCTCTTCTGTTTTTGCCGTTACTGGCGCAGCTCCGCTGTGCGAGGAGTGCCCGGGAGGAGCCTCCCCCGGGGCAGGGCTGACGGGAGCGCCCCGGCGGAGGGCTGCGCCCAGAAGTGCCCACCGCCCTCCGGCGGTACATACGGGTGCGGGGGCGGGGCCGGGGCCGGGGCCGATCGGTCCGGGCTCTCCCCGAAGGCGGCCGGGCGTAGCGGGAGGAGCGCTGCAGCCCGGGCCGGGCGGCGGGGCCGCCAATGGCGAGCGCGGGGCGGGTGCCGCCAACCGGGTCCGCCCCTCGGTGGCGGCGGCCGCACCGGAGCTCTCTCGGCGCGG
>VZTJ01005902.1:347998-428012 GCA_013397795.1 Orthonyx spaldingii
ACCACCCCCCGCCGCCGCCGCCGCCGGCGGGGAGCCGCGGCCCGGCGAGCGCCCGGCGGCAACTGGTCTATGTCTTCACCACCTGGCGCTCGGGCTCGTCCTTCTTCGGGGAGCTCTTCAACCAGAACCCCGAGGTCTTTTTCCTCTACGAGCCGGTGTGGCACGTCTGGCAGAAGCTGTACCCCGGTGACGCCGTCTCGCTGCAAGGGGCGGCCCGCGACATGCTGAGCTCCCTGTACCGATGCGACCTCTCCGTTTTCCAGCTCTACAGCACGGCGGGCGCCGGCAAGAACCTCACCACGCTCGGCATCTTCGGGGCGGCCACCAACAAGGTCATCTGCTCCTCGCCCCTCTGCCCGGCCTATCGCAAGGAGGTGGTGGGCATGGTGGACGACCGGGTGTGCAAAAAGTGTCCCCCGCAGCGCCTCAGCCGCTTCCAGGAGGAATGCCACAAGTACCGCACGCTGGTTATCAAGGGCGTACGTGTCTTCGACCTGGCCGTGCTCGCCCCGCTCATGCGGGACCCGACCCTGGACCTCAAAGTCATCCATCTGGTGCGGGACCCGCGGGCCGTCGCCAGCTCCCGCATCAAGTCCCGGCACGGCCTCATCCGGGAGAGCCTGCAGGTGGTGAGGAGCCGGGACCCCCACATCCACCGCATGCCCTTTCTTGATGCCGGCCACAAGCTGGGCGGGAAGAAGGAGGGGGGCGGCGGCTCGGACTACCATGCCCTGGGTGCCATGGAGGTCATCTGCAGCAGCATGGCCAAGACCCTGCAGACTGCTCTGCACCCCCCGGACTGGCTCCAGGGCAACTACATGGCCGTGCGCTACGAGGACCTGGTGGTCGAGCCCATCAAGACTCTGCGGCAGGTGTACGGCTTTGTGAACCTGGCGGTCAGCCCGGAGATGGAGAAGTTCGCCCTCAACATGACCAGTGGCCCCGGCTACTCGTCCAAGCCGTTCGTGGTGTCGGCCAGGAACGCCACCCAGGCGCTGAGTGCCTGGAGGACTGCGCTCAGCTACCAGCAGATCAAGCAGGTCGAGGAGTACTGCCACCAGCCCATGGCCCTGCTGGGCTACGAGCGGGTTGGCAGCCCCGAGGAGGTGAAGGACCTCAGCAGAACGTTGCTCAGGAAGCCGCGGCTGTGATGGGGCAGCGGCGCCTGCCGGGGGTGGCTGAACCCCGGGCACAGGAGCCGCTCCGGCTGCCTTGAGTGAGGGAGGGAGCCGGGAAAAGCAACCTGGTTTCCGATTTCCTCCAAAGACTGCTGAAGGGTAACATACAGTAATGTGATGATTTCTTTCTTCCATTTTAAATTTTTTTTTTAAATTACCCACCCCTTTCACTGGAATAGATGCGATTAAAAAAAAAAAAAAATCAAGTGGAACTGAAAATATGTGTAAAGCCCCTTCTTCCTTCTCTAAAACGCCAGGCAGTTATACTGTACCAAAATCGTGTTCATTAAGTTCTTGTGGGTTTGAAGATGGTAACAAAAACTCTTGCACAATTCCTAACACATCTTTATCTTCCTTGGTGCAGAGGGGATGCCCTTGGAAAACATAATGCTGAAAATCAGACTTTTGTATGAAAGTAAATGTTCAGACATGATAGTAATAAAAGAAAATAATAAATGATATTCATTTTTATAATTACCTCAATTGTTTGGGAAATATAGTGTTACTTATGTACAGCTGGAGGGGATGCTTGCTTAAAATAACAACGTGGACTTCTTAAAGAGTATGGGTGGAGGGCTGGAGTGCAACATTTGACGTGTTCAAAGATCAGGAGCTGCGCTCGCAGAAACAAATACAGATCTCACAAGTGTGGTGCAGGTTTTATGGCTGTTTCAAAGCAGGTTTCTATTTAACTATTGTCTTTTCTGTTGTATTTAAAAAGTCTTTCAAGTGCCACTGTATTAGTGTCTGAAGAGTTTTAAAATGCCATCACAGCAGTATTTATTTTTGTCTTGACATGTATGTCCAGGAGTCACTGTCAAATAGAATTGGGTCTACAGTGTGACAAAAATTGCAGGATTTACAAAGACATTTATCATACTGGAAACATTAGCATGTGTGAAAACAAAAATAAAATCATATATGTTATATATATTCTATAATGCTAACAAAATATAAGATATGTAAGATATTTCTTGACATTGATTGGTAACAGGCATAGCAGGGAAGCATAGAAAAATGCATAAAGTGATTTATTTTTTCCCTTTGTCGGTGTCCGAGGGTATATTTATGTACGAAGAGGGAGGAAATGTACAGCTGTGTGTTCATGGCTGTAATAGAGCTTTTATGGAGCCAGCCCAGTGTTTGATTTCAGAGCGCTGGTTGGAGACTCATTGCCTGTGAATTGTCATTGCTCTGTGATGGAGCCAGATGGTGGTCTGGCTCTTTCTGGGAGCTCTGCCTAGAGTCTGTCCCATCGTTAAAACTTGATGATTAAAAAAAAAAAAAAAAAAAAGGAAAAAAAAGAGATTTTACTACTTCTGCTTTTGTAATTTCTTCGAAAAAGTCCTGATTTATTAAAGGCTAAGTGGTGTGTTGCTTATGAAAAGTGCAGACACCCTAAGTAATTTTTAATCTTGGTGTTCTCTGCTGCTCTTTGAAGGCTCATTTTGGAACTTCAGTTTTTAAACAAACGTAGTTTTGCCAAACTGTTCTCTTAGGAGACTACAGACTTTTCTACAGGAAGTACATTTTACATTGCCTATTTGGGTGTTGTGCCTTCAGAAAATGTGAAGAGGATGAGTAGGAAAAAGGAAATTGATTTGTGAAAATAAATTAATATAAACAGGATACTGATAAGTGTGTGTGTATGTGTGGGTGTATGTGTGAAAATTTTAGTGATGTGTAATATGTCTATTTCTTGTAACTCTTAAGTTAAACAGCTGATAACTGGCTACTAAGCTTTTTGAGTTCTTGAAATTTTGGCATTAGATGTTGAATTTATTCTGAAAAGGAAACACATTTAATAAACTAGCTAAAAGATTATTGCATAAGGTTGCCTATACACTTGCTGAATGACTGCATTACATGTTGGTTCTCTCAGCTCATTTTCATCATTAATGAAATAACATAAAATCTAGCAATGGGAGATCTTTTAATTGGCCTGTTAGGATGTATTCCTGGATTCCAGACAGCAGTGCTAGAAACTGAAGGGATAGTTAATTTGGTATTTAAAATACAGATTAAGGTACTTGTGTTGTGGAATGAAGTGTTTTGTGTTACCAACTGTGCATGTTCTGTGCAGTGCTGAGAGGATTTTGGATGTTTGGCTTTGGGCTGTATCTAGTGGGGCTTTTTATTTTCTCTGGTTGGTATGTCTGGGGGCAGTGCTTGAAAATCTGACCTGCTTGTAGAGCACGGCGCTTGCTTTGTATCCATGCCTGCTTGCTGAAGCTGCCTGCTCCCCACGGCACTGCCCTGTCTGTGCTCCCCCGGCGCTGCTGTGGGCAGGGCTGGGAGCCCCTCTGGAGCTGCCCAGGGAACGCCAGCCCAGCTTCCCCCGTGCCGGGACACTGCCACCGCCTCGGCTCCCGCTGGCGTCGGCACGGAACTTTGCTGGGGTCTATAGATGGGGCTTTTCATGGCAGCATGTTACAGCAAAAGCTCTTTTGATTTTGGGAGCTGAAGCATGGTCGTTTCTGTGTGCAGAATTCCTTGGTCTTTTTCTGGGAAAGTTTTCAGGATGAGTAAAGTGAATAGGAATTGATTACCTCTGGGAGTGTGAAACAGATGAGCCCAATTGACTTAACTTCCAAAAATGTCCTTTGGATCCTAATTATATTAAAAAGCTCATCCTGTCATTCTGAGAGAGTGCTCGCTGCTCTTCTAATAGTGGTGCATTGCAAGCATCTGCTTCACTTTCCTGATACAAACACTGCCAGTAGAGTTACAGCATCTGAATCTGGTCCATAATTTGAGCTCCACCTACTACATTGCAGCAAGGAATCACCCAACATCCTGTACAGTTGTACCCTGGTGTGTTTTGGTGAACAGAAGAAATAATGCAATGTTCATTTTGTGAAAATAAAGTTTAAAGCACAATAAAGTGCATGTTTGTTCGGGTAAAGCTTCAGGAGAAGTGAGTGGGACCCTGCTTGTGTAAAATGCTGGTGGACTAAGCCCTGTATTTAATGCTGCTCTATTAAATATGTATGTGAACAACTGGCAGTTAAAAGACTATTTTTAGCCCTTTTTTATATTCAGGAAACAGAATTAGAGGAACTTTAGCAAGCCAAACAGAGTTGAAAAGAAGTTTTAAACATGGAAAATTACAGGAAAAGATAGGGTATCAGAAAGATGAAGGACATGGTTACAAAAGTTTTCCTTTTGTGAGGAGGGACAGCTAGCTGTGGTCAGGATAAACTTGACTTCTAAGCTTGAAAATAATCCTGGGTTTGCTTTCTGTCTGGTCTAATAATTACAGCATGCTTCTTCAGCAGAAGCTAATGCTTGTATTGGTGAAGGATCAATAGCATAAACAAGGTAGAGGGTGCACTCAGTTGCAGGGCAGGGAGACAGTTCTGAAGACTTGGCACATTGGTTTGATGGAAGAGAAAGGTCAATGGGCAACTGTGTTGCTTTCTGCTATGAACAAAGCCAGAGCATCATGCAAATGTGCTAAATTGCAGTGATCATTCAGTGCATGAAAACAGGAAAAACCTTGGTCCTCCACTGAATCAGCTAAACTACAAAAGTGTGCAAGTTGCTGCTGCTAACCTCAGAGCTGACAATGAATAAAATATTAGATCAAGTCTCTTTCATTCTTTCTTAATAAAAGCAGGAAGTCCCTTATTTTTCTAATCACTTTGTAATTTGTCAGGCGTTAAACTTCATACCGTGACTGGAAAGAGGAACATAATTTAAACCCACAAAGCTTATATTTCCATTACGATTAGGACCTGGGTCTTTAGAGGTGAAATAACTGGTGGTTATAAGCAATCCTGAAACAAGTGTTTTTCATCCTGCAGGCCACGAGATGAGTAGGGAGATTATTTCCCCCTTCATTTCTAATTGCTAGTGGTGTGTTGAAAATGAAAGGTGTTTAACGTGAGCCCTTGCACACCGCACGGGGTGATTTAAGAGTTGGTGTTCCAGCTTTGCTCCTGTGCATCCCTTAAATGCAGGCATGGGTCCCTTTGGAGCAGTGAATGCCAGCTGTGTCCAGTTGTGTGACTGCTTTATATGAACAGACTGAACATGGGGCAAATGCTACCTGTGTTATGTTACTTCATCAAATGGATCAAAAATGTTCTTATTGTACTGCCGTTCAATTAAGGGTGTTGTATGAATATCACTCTGCTGGAGTTACGCATATGAGTAAGGTAAGCAGATTTAATTTGGAGGCGCTAAGTGAGTGTGAGATTGCTTGCCATTGATGTATCTGACTTCAACTGTCAGGGCTTTCTGCTAGTTATCCTGGCACTCAGTACATAGTGTTTGCATTTTGTATCAAAGATCCTGAGCAAGATCTTATAAAAATGTGCATGTTTCATAATTAAAATATACATGAAATAACATTTCAGCAATACTCATTATATTGCACATATTTAAAGTAAAAAATAAGGTTTATCTGGTTTATTTGGATTCCCTGACAACAAATGAGTTCTCTTAATGTGTCTGAAAGACAGCTCTTGGCTGTCGTGACATCCATGATTCTGATTCTTCATGTAAGTGATCATTTCTGCAAAGAAAATGCATAGAATTGGTACAACACAGACTGTTTTGTATTTGCAAGTTGGAAAATATCCTTATATTTTTTTTAATTTGCAGCTTGGGGCTCCCTGCATCATGAGATCATGAAAGGAGCATAAGAATGGGCTTGCATTATTGACTGTGCAGAGTCTGGATCAATGCAAATTCAGTGAGAATCAGTGCAAAATGTAAGGTGTCCCATCTTCCCTTGATCCATGAAGAGCTGGCATTCCTTACACATGTCAACACCATGAAAGCTATGAAAAAATTTCAAAATATTAATGGCCTTGCAAATGGGTGAACTGGGATTAAAGAATCATCTGCTTCTGCAGTGAAACACAAAACTGCAAAATGTGTGTAAAAATATAAGGCATATTTCTTCACAGAAGAAAATTCTGTATGTGAGAGACCTATTGACACCAACTGATGTGGGTGAGCTCTCTGGTGTCCACTGCAGTGCCTGAGATAGGAATATGCTTGTTATAAACAGGGTGATGGAAAGGGAATTGAGGTCGAGTGGTGGGTTACCATCTTTTTGTTCCTCTCAGAAAAATTGGTGAGTAGCCAGCACAGCTTGCCGGTCTTTTAGTCTGAGGTACTGCAAACTTCAGTCTGGATATAATGTCATTATTCTGATGGGATTTGAATGGAAATAGGACTTTCATGCTGAAAAACAAGATGAAAATATGGTTGCAGGAACTCAAGAAATGAAAAATTATTAGTGAAGCAGCCTGAGTGAGGGAGGTATTTGCTGAGCAACCTTTGTAACAGCATCAGTTGAAGTGGAAGTTGCTAACTGGAAGGGGCTCTACAGATACAATATTAAGAGATCTGAAGATTCTAGTAAGCTTTAACTGGGATTTTCAAGAATATCTGCATGTGGCTTTTCCATAGGAATGGGAATATTATGCAGGAGTCAGCGGGAGTTATATTTCAGGGTGCCTCTGGAAATCATGGCCTCACAAATTCATATTGGAGGGGGCCTGTGGGAGTTTCTGGTCCAACCTCTTACTCGAAACAGGGTCAGCTTATGAGATCAAACTAGGTTGCTCCAGGTTTTATTTTAGTGAGTCTTGTAAACCTGCAAGGAGAGAGACTGCACAATCTCCCTGAGCAACCTCAGTGCTGTGTGGTCCCCGTGGTGATCCATGATGCTTCAGCAAAACCAGCCCCAAAATTACTAAATATGTTACATAAATTTATTAATTTTGTGATTTGCCTGTGACTACTGACATGGGTCATGTCCTCACTTCCCTTTAACTGCAAGAGTTGTTGGCTGCAGTTCAGCTGTTGCAAAGGGTCAGCAGCAAAGTGGCTAATGAGTAGTGATCTCAGTGGAAAAATGTGGATTCTCAATTAGAATACTGCATCCAGCAATGTGCCTTGTTCTACCCAGGAGGGATAAAGCGGAGAGCAGAGGGAAAAGAAATTCACTTAGAAGAAAGGAAAGGAATACAAAGCGGAGCTTATCACGCGTTGCTCTTTCTCTGCTATAGGAAGAAAGAAATACTGTTAAGGAAAATTGAAAGAAACAAATGATACCACACAGCAAGGTCAGGAGAGGATGAATAAAGGCATTTGCATGTTAAAAGCAGTGAGGATAGAAACCTGATGGACAGAAGACGAAATGTGGTGATGCTATATGCTGTAACCATTTTTGATTAATCATGATATGCAGAAAGAATTCCTCACTTCTAAGTTCACAGTTTTAGATTCACTGATTTTCCTCAATTTCAAGATGAATTTCAAACAGGACTAATTTTCATAATTATTTGGATGGTTTTAATGTTCCAATTTTTATGTATAGATAGAAACAAAGTTGCTGTACTTCTGTCTAAATATTCCTCTCTGCAGACCTCTATGCATAAATGCACAGGCCCCCAGTCTGCTGAATTCTTGGCACCTTCTTGTTTTCCATCTGCCAGATGGTTCCTTCTCCCACCAGTCAGGGTTATCAACAATTATCTGTTTCAAGCCATGTGCATGTCTCATAACAGTTTATCATGGGAGACATAAAATGGAAAAGTGACATATTTAGTGTTTATGTAACTTCCAGAATCACTTTTGGCAGCTTTCATTATTTGCTTTTTTGCCACTGGCGGTTCCTATGTATGTTTGCTGTACTGGTCTGGGATCAGCCCTTCAGATCTCAATTGTTTGGTCAATTTACTAAAATCAGACACCTTCCACACTCTGTCAGCAGGTGTTTTTAGGTGTACTAACTTAGTTGGTCGAGTGGTGACCTGTTTTGTTCTTCAGAACACCCTTATATGTGCTTGAGCTCTCTTTTCCCAAGTAACAAGTGATAAGAAATGAGGAAATGAACTCAAGTTGCATCAATGAAGGTTTAGATTGGATAGCTGGAAAAATTTAATCACTTTGAAAGGCCTGTCAAGCAGTGGAACAGGTCAGTGGTCAAGTCCCCATCTCTGGAGGTATGGAAAAGACATGGATGTGCTGCTTAGGGACATGGTTTAGTGCTGGGTTAATGGTTAGACTTGATATCATAAAGGTCTTTAGAACCTAAATGATTCTCTGATGTGATGGCTACATCAGACCCCACCAATGCCATACAGAGGTGGTTGAAGACACTGGGGATCTTTCAGCTCATGAAACAGTGAGAAAGGTCTGACTGCTAGAGCAGAGTTTGGGGGTGAAGCCTGCTGACCTCCTTGGGGTGATGTGCTTCTCACCTGCTTCGCCGGCTGTAGCTCCACCACAAAATGCCTGGGTTGTCAATGGTAAAGGATACCTGGTTCAAAGAGGTACAGTGCTAAAGAGTAAGTGGTGGAAAACAGTTCTTTGTGCTTCTCTGCTCCTCTATGGGAATAAGCACACAGCAGCCAGTGCTGACCGTAACACTTTGGTTTTGTAAGAGTTTAACATCTGGTCCCTAATTACGTGTTATTTCGTGGTGAGTAGAGGTAAAAACTTACAGTATAAAAGTTCAGTGTTGTGGCTGCTGCCCAGAGAATACCTGCTGTGTTATTTTAACCCCTGAACCCCATCCCAGCACACAACATACACATACATGAGACTCCCTCCTTTTAGTTTACTTTAAATAGGAAATGTTGTCTCTGATGCCACACTAGAGAGGCCGCCGCTGCCTTTCTGGAGGCGGTGCCCCGCAGGTGTTAATGAGGAATGTTGACACCTGATATAGAAAAGGGGCACCTGAAAGTCGTTAGGGAGTATAAATGCAGGAGGGGCGCGCCTTTTGGAGGTGGTGTGATTTTGTCAGGAGTACCTTTGATGGGAAGGGCTGCTGCAGGCTCTGACTGCCTGTGGTTCCCTAGGACTGCTGCGAGCGTGCGGGAAGGTGCCCAGCTAAAGCCCTTGCCAGCGCTGAGGTTTTGCTGTGCCCTGAGTCGCGGGGAGAGGTGGTGGGGCTGCCGCGCTCAGGCACATTTCAGTGTAAAGAGTTGAAGAAACACATGGAGGAGCACCAGCTGGGACTGAGGAGGCTTTCGAGTGCGCTGGAGCAAGGAATAACTCTCAAGAGTGATGCAGGTGGCTGTGCACGGTGCAGAAGCCGCGGCCCATGGGGCACCTCAGCACTGATGGAGCTGATGGAGGTGAGCCGTGGCGGGGCAGGCGGGGGCTGGGGTTGGCTGTGTCGCTGGAACACCCATTCCCGAGGCTTGTCTGTGAGGGTGGAGCTGCTTTGGGAGCACCGTCTGCTGCGTCGTGCCGGAGATGAGCACCAGCAGCCTGGTGTTGGTGACAATAGCACTCTGCGAGTGTTGATTTGGGTTGGGAGCAAGAGAGGCTGAAGCTTGAAGCAAACTCGTCTGGGGAGGTGTTATAAGTGAATTTGTTTGTCTGAGCTGTTGGGCTGTGGGGTTCTGGCTCTGGGGGTGCTCTGCTGCAGTAAGGGCGTTTGGTTCCTGTCTGTGCTGTGGAGTGCTGGCCACCACCTTGGGCTGTATAGTACTGCTGATCCACCGTCTCCTGCTGGCCTCTAGATACCTGAGCACACCTGCCTATGTCCACCTCTTCAGGGACGTGCAATGCTCAGGCAAATCTACACGTGAGGAGAGGCTTCAGAGTTGATGGTTTCTTGCATACATGTACTGACAGAAAAATTTGTATGCATTTCCTTGCCGTTCTTATGTCTTGTTGGGGTTCAATGTGGAGTCCCTTCGTGTATCTACTGGTCCTGCCCCATGCTTGCAGTCACAGATGAATTATGGAATGTGTCTGTTTCTCTTTGTCTTATTTCTGAAATGGACATGGCTGTCCTGACCTCTCATCCCTCCTGCACAGGTGAGCTTTTGTCTCACTTCTGTCTCATTCAGAACAGTGATCAGGCTCCCTGTTGCTTAATTAGTCCTTTCATTATGAATAAGTTGGGTAAGTGCTTTGCTCTGAGTGGTAGCCAGCCATTTATCCTTGTCACTTCTATCTGAATGAAGAATTATTTTGAAGTTTAATGTTTCACAATTGCTGGCTTTGGCTGTGGCACAGCCTGTAAACTATACTTAGACAGATTCCTTAAATCATATCAAGGAATTAAGAGCTCACTTTGCAGGCTGCTGGTGATGGGCATTTTGCTTCTATGTTAAACTGGTGGGCTTGGAGGGAGAAGGAGGAGTATCCCATGATATCCAGGTGGTGAATAAACTTCCTGTACTCATAGAGAATGTACTAGCATCCTTTGGTACAAGGCTGTGCTGGGTACTCTGGGAACTGATGAACAAGTGGGGCAGTGAGGAGATGATAACATGTTTGGCACAATAGACCATGTTATTGTCTAAAAAGTTTGTCTGACATATGGTTATTCTAACACAAATAGTAAATACCTCATTATACAAAGCTATTACTGTTTCGAACTTGGCTTTCTGGTACTTCAGTGAAAGCAATGTATCTCTGACATTTATTGGACTGTAGCAGTGACAAAAATGTAGCACACTGGCATCATTATGTATGTACAAAACTCTATTTTTTCAGGCCACTGGATACACCACAGATGCAGATCTAGTCCCCATAATTGTTCATGTACTTAGCCGTAAAATCTGAACTCTTCTGTTGGCAGTGTGGCCTGGAAGAGGTAGCTCAGAGCATGTGTGTGACATTTCTTTCTAAGTGAAACTTCTCTGCAGACAGAGGTTGTGGTGAGCACGAATCCTGTTGCTCCTGGATGATTCTAGGGCTTTCTGACAACCTCAGATTGGGGCAATTAGGACTTAAACCAGCCATGAGCAGCCTACAGGGCTCTGCACCCCATAGGGAGCCTGTGTCCAAGAGCTCATGGTTTCTTTTCTAATCCCCTGAGAATAAGCAAGATATTTGAGCCAATGGCTGTGAGAAAAAAGTCATAAAAATACAGTGAATCACTTAAGAATGTGTTTTCAGAAGATTTTTTTAAAATGCTCCGGCAGTGTTGCTAATTGCACATATACTTGCATTCCAACTATCCAGGCTTGGCCTGCGTGATGAACACATTCAGGGGTAGGGCCAGTAGTACAAGAGGTTGTATGGTAGCTGGAGGACCAGGACATGGTTAGACACAGGGGTAAATTTAGTTCATTGATGTGGCATATTCTTAATTTAAAAACCTTTGCTCAGTAAAAAGCATTTTTGCATTAGGATTAGAATATGGTCTTAACTCATAGACATTTAATTTTCACATAAACCCCTCTTAAGTATTAAAAGGAACTAAGGTAATTGAGAGGAAGCATTTCTATGCTAATGTGAAGCATTTAGGGAATAAGTGGTGCACGAGCAGGCCACTGAAGACATGGTATCTGAAGAACAAGAAAGGGGATAAGTTTGATTTTTACACCTAATGGCAAGAGCTTATCAGGCAGCAGACTCAAAATGAATTTATGAAAAACAGGACTGGGAGTTGAGGTATGGCATGAGAGAGTTTGGATTTACAAGAGAGGTTAGGTAAAAAAGGTGCAAATATACTTTTTTGTATAGATTTATCATCTTGTTTTAATAAAGCATATTGCACTGTAACAATGCTTCTTCCCTTCTGTTAGGCTGAGCAGTCTTTGAAGTTTATCCTCCCCCACCCCAAAATGGGATTGAAATACCTGCTAATTGTTTCCAGGTGTGTTGAATTTTGCTTTAGCCTTGCCTTGTTTCTGGGGTTTGGCTTGCTTCAGTCACTGACACTTCATCTTGCCCTGGATGCCCCTGTAAGTTGTGTGCTTTGCTCTGCAGCCAAGTATAGAGCATTACGTGCCCCAGCACTTGCACCAGTCTGGAACTCTGCCACATCCTAGCAACATCTCTGGCAGGCAATCGTTTCATAGTTGTTCTCACATAGAGTTTTACAGCAATCTGTGCCCAGGCAGCAAAGGTAGTGTTTACAAATTTTTGATATGGAGCTTTTAGGGTCACAGGAACACTTCTGGTCCTAGCAGGAATTTATTATGACCTCATACATTGCAACTAGGGTCTTTCACAGAAAAGGAAAGCAGGATTTTGTCCTGTATTTCCAAAAATATATATTTTTTAAATAAAAGCAGCTGGCTTCCTGAAAGCTCTTATTATTTCTAAGGTGTTGTGGGAATTGGTGTTGCTGATCTGGCACTCTTGCTTTCTTATCTGCTGCTTCATCATGATTTCACTGTAGTGACATATGTTGTCAGAAAATCAATACAGTGAGTTTGGGAAGAGCTGCAGCTGCTTGGGAAGTGGAAGCAACAAGCTAAACAGCTGATTTATCAAGTTCACTTGCAATATTTGTTTCAGTAATGGATCACAGCCTCACCAGTTAAGTGATGGCCTTGGCAGTCACCTCAGTACTAGGTCAGACTGGCTCTGGTGACAGAAAAATCTGTTTAGACAACAGAGGAAATACTCCTCCTGGAGTCCCTTAAGGAAAACCAGGAAGTCAACTTCAGACGGGGCAGATGCAGCCCAGTCCTTGTTCCCTCTGTACCCCTTTTGACTCTGCATCTGCCTGGTTTTTGGCATGTGACTAGAGAGGTTTGGGTTTTGGTATTGGAATATGCTTTCTGAAGTGGTACCCTGAGGGGCCATGACTGTTCACCCTGGGTTTTGTCACTTAAAATCTTGAAGAGAATCTTTAATATGCAGATTGAATGAAATGACTAAGAAGGATGCTTCCATTATTGCTGTGAATCAGGATTCAGATTTGATTGTGTATTATATTCTTAAATATATTCAGCACAAAATGCCTTGCATTTCAGTATGTGAAATGAGAGGCAGGTCATCAGCTGAAATGGGCCATGCACTGACTCATTAGACAATGTGTCTGATTTTTACTGAGTACCTCTATTTCAATGGCAAGTTTAGCTCTTCTGATGGGAAGCAGAAATGTTCAGTAGGTAATGTAACAAAATCAGCTGGTTATTTGATGGGGCTGAGAAATGAATGGCCCTCTTAGTTCAGTGAAGGATGAATATTTCTGAATGAAGCTCATCAGATTCATAACCATGACAAATCCAAGACTAGCTGTCTGAAAATCTTCCTCTGAAACGCATTACTCTTATTTTCTAGAAAAATCTCAACATGCTGGCTGTGAACCTAAGATGTGGTACCTTGTTTTAGTACAAAAGTGATGATCAAATGTGTTACTGGTGTGCATTTTAAAAATACATGAATTAAACAGCTAGTTAAAAAAGCTCCTGGGATTAGCTAATTTCCATAGAGAAAGCTCTGCTCTCTGGAATCTGTTTCAGACATACTATCCCAAAATTTTTCAATACAAGGTTCTTGAAGTTACAACTTTAGAATAGTGAATGCTTAAGAGTATAGATACCTATCGATAGGCTATATTAATGTATCTTTATTGGTTTCCTCTCCTTTTAAAACTCATCTAACTTGGTTCTGCTCACGTGCAAATCTTTAAATCAAGAATTTTGTTCTGGATAATGAAGTTGAAATATTGCCTAATCATTTCCCTTCGTAGAGGAGGATTAACTTATGGATTCTGTGGATAATTACCAGATTCTTGTGGATTCTTCTGGATTTCTGGCATGAATACTTTCCAAAAAGGGCAGTACTTCTTCCAAAATGATTTGAATCTGCGTGATTCAAAGTAGCCATGTGCTAGCTCTACACTCCCCAGGTCCAGTGTTATACGTAGGTAAGGTTGTTTTGATTGTTTGAGAAGAGAATAAGGGAAAGGAAAAGTGAGATTATGGAACATAACTGTGGAATAAAGCTGTTTCTAGCTAACTGTGAGGTACTAAATATCTAGGCAGCCTAATGAACAATGCAAGACCAAATTTCTGTGAAATCAAGTGATGTTTAATGCACGTTGAGTGCCAGCTCCAGGAACACGTCCTCTTCCAAGAATCAGCAACCATCTGCTCGGGTCCTGTGCTTTGTTTGTGTGACTGCCCTGCTGAAGGCGCCCGGTGACAGGGCCCAAACAAGTGACACAGTCAAATATGCAGATGGGCCTCAGAGAGGGAGGCCTGTGTGGTGTTGTGCCAGGGTTTTGCAAACAACTGTGTCTGCACATAATGTACCTTCATCAATATGTGGGGCGTATGCTGTGTTTCTGGATGCTGAACCAGCAGTGCAGTTGTGTGTCCATCTCTTTAAATCTTCCATGATTATAACTCTCATTATAATCACTCATTGGTGTAAGTGAGAGGGAGGGTGTAATAAACTTGTGTAATTTGTTTTCTACTTATCGTTAAGCTCTCCCACTTGTAAATAATATGAATTAAGCCACATCAGTAATTTAGTCAATGTGCACTACAGCAAATCTTGCATGTGTTTCAGAACTGGGCTACAGATCAAATTGGAATGCATTTTTTAGATAGCTTACAACACACATACTGAACATCACAATTCTTTTGCATACTGAAAAACATGAGAAGCAATGTTAAGTTCAATATATAATTATCATAGAATGGTTTGGGTTGGAAGAGGCCTTAGAGATAATTTAGTTCCAATCCCCTTACAATGGGCAGGGACACTTTAAATTTTATATGTTTTTATTTTCTAAATCTAGTATTTAGTATAGCAGTATTTCAAGTAATCCAATTTGAAGTTTTTGTCCCTAGATTTAAACTTTATTCTATGTCTCTGCTTGGAGATTGATTCTGCTGACTTTTTTTGTACCATGGTATTTTTTGTGTGAAGTCACTTGAAGTTCATTTTTAAAACCCAGTGAAATAAGACTTCTTTGTACTCTTCTTGGGGTTGTTCAATAAGAGCCTGTACATATTTTGTGAATATTGTTACTCTTATTCATGACATATGTGTTTGTAGATGAAAAGCCATGTGAATAACTCACTTAAATACATTTCGTTCCAAGAATATCTGAAACTACCAAGTTAATTCAGTGAGGCAACACCAGAGTTATTTTTGCAGAACTTATAAATAATTTCCTTAAACAGCAAACTGTTTTTTTCAACACCAATATGTGGGTAAAGATCTGTTGATATACCAAATATAAAACTTAATCATCAAGGAAAGGTTTCTTTGATATTTGACTTACAATGGACTAGGTAATCTCTCAACTACTGTCTCAATCTGACTACTTTCAAATAGGCCCATGAAATGCTTGATATCTGTTCAGAGCAGATATATCATTAAGTATTTTATGCTGAAATACTCTTAAATCTGCAGGAGGAAAAGAATTTCTGGGTTGAACTCATGTCTCCAGAAGTTCTAAGTATTTTTAGTTATTGAAATCATGTAGTCATCTCCATTTTGATTGGAACAGAACAAACCTAGGTATTTGTATAGGACTAGTGCTACTGAATTCTGCTCTAGAAGTTAGAGTATTAACTATGTAGCTGGCTTGAGTTTTGGCAATGCCTTTTGCAACAGTTAATCCCACACAAGTACTGTGCAATGAATGAACTTATGCATTATATAGCAGTATCTTATTTAATGCTGTTTAATCTATGTGTACCTTGCCAAGTCTCTCCTTTGGCTATAATTTCAAAATAGAGGTCTGAAGTCAGCAAATACGAACTTTCTGACTTCAGGCATTTGGAAATCTAAAAGAAGAATGTACTTTTTTTTGGGGTGAAATGCAAATGAGTGTGTTAGAGTAGAGCTAGAGCAGAAAGCTTTCACAGTGCCTGACACTAGTACATTGGAAAGGTGGTTCTCACTGCTTTCTTACAGGGAATGCCTCATCTTCAATATCCCCCAGGACAATCCTTTGGCACTTCTGTGATGGACTAAACAAAGTTTAATTTCTCATTGCACAGAGATACTTGGAAGGAGGGGAGGAGGAAGGGCCTGAGTTTCTGGTTCCATTGCTGTAATGAGAAATAAATTGGATGCAAGGAGCATTTGTGTTGGGCTTATAGTTTGGTGCTGTCAAACCATGCTGTGTTGTGACTAATGCTTTTCCCCACTTGATTGTTGCTGACATCAATGGCAAGACTCCATTTATGTTAAGAGCACATGACAAGATCCAGAATAAATGAAAGAAGCAGATGACTAGCAGTAATGGATATAATAGGACTGGTTTTCCCAATCAAAGGGTATATTCAGGGCTGATTTAGAGCGCTAAATAAAGATCATTTGTATCTGACTCGAAACAAGATAAGGGCAACAGCTATTAAAGGTGTATCCACTGTGCACAGAGGGACAGAGGGAAAGGGTCTCTTCATTTTAATTGGGGGGGAGTGACTGCAGATGGTAGATATGTAAATGATCTTTTAATTGAGAAACAAGAATGTTTCCCTTTACCCATATTTATTTTTTAAGATTAAACTTTTGTTTGTGCAAACAGTGTCCTCAGGCTGGTACACAGCAATGGACATCTGTGCTTTTTCAAATCATTAGCACTAGATTAGAAATTTTGGCTCAGATTCTGAGTATTAAGTATTAGCTTGTAACACCTGATTTCAGTTGATCCACATTAGGGTTGGGCACTGTCCCTTCTCTGGCCTGTTATCTACCATTTTTGAGCCTTTCTTTCACTGGAGCAGCATTTCTTTTCCTGGGAAAGCTCTGCCAGATGTGCTGCCTTCTGGATTCTCTTGTCCTTGGCAAGGGGCTGCCCAAGAGCTATAAAGCAGCAGAGCTACCTGTGCTTCTGGCTCGTGTGCTGTGCAGAGGGATTGCCTTATAGGTTAGGGATGAGCTATTTGAGAAGTTGATTGGAACTTGGCCTCACTTAATGTGATCCCAAACACTGCTCTGACAATATGAAGTGGCTGTAGTCTTTTTTCCTTCTCAAAAAAATGTGTGCCTAGACAAGTGCTTGGTGCAGCCATGAACCTGGACTGCAAGCATGGAGGGAGAGTGGGATGTGAGCAGGTTAGCTATTTGCCATCAGCTTTTGTGGTGGCTCATTCAGGATCTAAATCAAGTAGGTAGTTCAAGCCACTGTCTTCCTTGGTATGGTGCTACTGTGTTCAAGGAGTTCAGGAAGATGCTGTTGACTGTGGGACTGTTGGGTAACCTGATTAATGTCTCTAACTAGCAGGGAGATGCACCTCTCCTGCTTGGTTTAGAGTGATGAATGGCCAGATCCAAACTGCTCTTCTGTGACAGCATTGTGCAGGGGAAGCTCAGGTTCTTTGAATCACTGCTTTTATCTTGGTTGGTCAAATGTATCAAATGGCTATGTTACAAGTGATGCCAGGAGCCCTGATGTGATCCCCAGTATTTATGTCCATCCAATTTGTGAGCTGCATGGACACTGCACTCTGCATTCCTGACTCAGCAAGAAAGTTAGGTTAAGAGTTGTGTGAAGAAAATGAAACTGTAGAGTGAACAGTAAAGAGGAAAACTGTTTAAACATTTAGGCAGTAGAGAGATTGACATTAGAAAGCTAGAGGTGTCAGTAGATAAGGGAAATCTGCCAGCTTATTGCTAGCACAGATCTTGGGTATTTTTACTTAAAAACAGTGGGTTTAAACCCTATCTGTGGATCCCAAACCATATTTCGGTGGAGATATGGACCTCTGACCAGTAAATTTATTACTATTGACTAAAGCTAAAAATGTATGACCTTAGTTTCTTCCTTTGGAGTCCTTAGAAGCAGTTTCTGGACCTTGATTTACTTTAACTCAGGAGAATTGCTGACTTGCAAAAGAACTCAGTAGAAACAGGCAGAGGTATGTAAATTTGATTTCTGGTTGCTGGTTGATTAGAAGAAAATGTACTGTATCTTGGGGAGAAAAAGGACAGGACGTGGCACTTGGCCACCTCTGAAGCCACAGCTCTTGGCCTCTGCAGTAACCTTGTTTCCTGCAAGTCCAGCTGTTCTTACTCTCTGCTTGTGCCTCACCGTGGCTCTCTGCCCCACAAATTGTGTTAATACAACTGTTGTGATATTATGCTATAAATTAGCTCAGTGAGTGGGGGGCTGAGTTAAAATAATCCATTTTGAACCTAGATTATGTCACCAATCTTGTGAGCACTGATCACACAGCTGGCAGGCAGGGGTGTGCACCTCAGAGGTGTGGGTGGAGGGAGGAAGGGACTGAGTGCCTGGGACACAGAGGCAGGGCTGGCAACCTGTCAAGCAAGCTTCATGTTGAAACTATCCACTGTAAAATGACATGTTAGGGTGCTGCACGTTCAAATGTGGGCTGCTACAGTACTGTGTTTGGGTCCCTGGCATCAGGCGTGTGGTGTAGGTGGTGCAGAACTGAAGATGAGAATGGCTGGCCCTGAAATGGGGCTATGCAGTCTGCAGGTTATATGTGAGTGTATGTAACTGCTCCCCCATGGGTATGAAGGGCAAGACACATGGTGCTCCAGCAGAGTGAACAGGGATGTGCCACTGCTAACACCTGGAAATGGTAGGGCTGAGCTGTGCCTTGCCTTTCCTGGGAGCCATGTCAGGTGTGCACATTGTGCAGATGCAATTTCTACTCCCAGAGATGCTGAGCAATGTTTCTGGCTGTACTTGCTAAGATGGCCAAGCTGTTGGAGTGCCCATGGAGGAGATGCAGGTTGATTCCTTTCTCAGCTGTAGATATTCCTGGCCTTTAGTGCAAGTGGGCTTTGAAGGGGTAATGTCATGACCTTTTGTATCTCAAATCTAGCTCTTACTGCTGGGATGAGGCTCAGAAAAGGGTGGGCAAGAAAGACCTTGGCTTTATAATCTCTTAATTAGAGTATTCAGATTGATGTGGTCATGAGCCCTTGCCTCAAGGACTGTGTAAAATATAATCATCTCCCCAGGAGGGAAGCAGCCACATCTTCCAGATTGCACTACCTGGAAGTGTTCTTGTCCCAGCATCTGTAGAATCACTCTGAGTTTGTCAGGGCTCTGCCACTTGTTAGTGGTTAACAGATCACGGGAAGAATGGTAAGACAGACTAATAAAAGATTTGGTTTGTGTTAATGGTTGAAATTTGGAAGTCATCCTCAACAGGGCTTCAGATTGAGTCAAAGATGAGAACCAATAAGGCGCCAATCCTTTATTTGGAGCATTTAGTCCTGACATTTGGGGGCACAATCAAAAGAGCTTGACAAAGATGCAGCTGAAACTGATGACTTGTACAGCTCTGCAGTGTCACATGATGAAGCAGTTATAAATAATTTCTGTAAGAACCATATTTAAAAGACAGAATAATTAATATTTGGCAAATAACGTGTGGAAGTAGTAATCTTTACTGTGAAGCAGCAATATGTACATTATTGAAAACTGATGTGAAAAAGCAATCTACAAATGCTGTGTATGGAAATTTCCAAAATTGTACTTTAATGCTTGAGAAATTAGTAGATTTTCATTCTTCCTGGCATTTGAGCTTTTGTGAGTTATTTGGTTGCTTTTCTATGTTCAGATTTCAAAAATGCTATGTTAAAATCAAATGCAAAAGTTCAGCTCTGTTCAGAGACACATGTAAGAGCAGTAATGGCTGTTGTCCAGAAGCATTTAGCATGTGCCTACACAGTGCAGTGCTTAATGAGGTAGGTCCCAGAGACAGCAAAACTGCATTAGCACTGTGCTCTGCCTCTGCAAACATGCCTTCCTTCTCGACAGAGCTCGTTAGCCTAAAGAGAAGGCTGCAGTCATGTGTTTATACTTCTTCCAGGACTGGAGGGGTCTGCCTACATTTCTCAATATAAACTAACCCATCTTTTCCTTGAGTTTCTCTTTAATTTCCCCGTTTGCAGTGTATCATGCTTTCTTTTACTGAGATCGTCCTTGCTCTCTCCAGCAGACAAGTTTCAACACAAGCTGAAGAGAATGTTTGTGGGTAATATCAGTAGGAGTAATGCTGGTCTTGAAAGTCTCTCTATAGTGTTTGAGCTACTGGAATAAATTACTGCATTGTGTATCAGTGCTTTTTTTTTTTCCTAAAGGGTACTTTCTGTATGTGGTTACTCAGCCTTTCTGTACCTCAAGAGTTTCTGTACTTTAAATAGCCATACTTAAGCTTAGTTTTGCATAGTTGTTCTGTGGTAAGATTTCAAGATGCTGCAGTTGATATTTTGGGGTTTTTTTAATGCTTCTGAGGACACTGGTATGATGTTACATCTCAGTCGTACCATAGCTGGTTTCTTGTAGAGAAGAAAACTATATAAATGTTTTAGAAGAGAATGAGGCATTTCCTTATTGTTAAATAGTTTGATAGAATCTGTAGGCTAATTAATGAATATTATTTATACATTTATTTGTATTAATAAAGAGATGTTGTATGTAATAATATAAACATGCAGTTCAATTTTATAAGTAATATATATTATCACCCATATTATTTGTTTTGCTTGTGCTGCTTGTAACTAGGAATGCTCACCTGGAAAATCGTTTGTCTTTACCATACAAAGTATTGCCACTTATCCAGGTTTTGTATTTTAAGGAAGTGATTAATGCTCCCTGTCAAGACTGGTCTGTTGCTGTTGGCTTTTTATGGAAGCTTGTTTCATTCATGCATCTATTTCTGTATGTTAAGTTTGTCTTCCTTGGCTTATTTCTCTTCAGAAGCAGATCCTCTAACACAGCTAAGCAGCAGTTGTCACACCTGTGCTCAGAAGAAGACAGTGTTGAAGGGAGATTTTTGCTTTGGGTGGTACTGTGAACAGCATGATCCTTTCTTGCTAAACTTACCAAAATACTCAAAACTGAGGGGCTGCCGTGGGACTCTGCTGACACCTTGTATCCCAGAGCAGTTTGCAGAGTGACATCTTGAGTCTGTTGCCAAGTCTGAGGTGTGATATTGTGATGATTTTGGTTCATCCTAGGCTTGTGTTTATTGAAAGTACCTACAGGCTCAGGCTATTTGCTGACCTCTTTCAGGAGACATGCTGATGACTGCAGATACTGACTCTAGGGAGAATTCATCCTTAGAATTGATGTCCTTGTTTCCAGTGTTAAGAAGAAATCATGAGGCAGTGTCTGTAAAAGTTGTTTCACTTTAATATTCCATTTCATATTTTTGAAACACTTAAGCATTCGGAGCTGTGAACCTGTCACCTTTGGAGTCCTAAATTAACTGTAAGAGGACATAGATATCTCAGTTGCTGACATTTAGCAGAGATTATTGGTAGTGGGGACTGATCTAACTGTCCATGTTTCACTGTCCTTGATTTCCCATTTTATACCTTTTACTGAAAATATAGCAATGATTTTTCTTGGTAATCTTTAGTTGCTTATTCTGGTTTCATGCATGTTGACTAGTTTTTTAAAATTTATTTTTATTTCCTATTCCTTCCTCAGAAGAGGTAACTTGCATTACTACTTCTGTTGCCACTGGATTTTGGACAACACCTGACTAAATTGATCTATACCTATAGTATACCTGTCTGGCTTTTGGCTGTCCCTCTAATCTGCAGATTTAGCTGACAAGTTGCTTCCTGATAAAACAGAGTTGTTAGTGATGGTCGTCTTCTGGCAGGGGTCTATTATCTTTGCTGGCTCTTTTCCACTGACAACAATTTCCTTCCTTGCTTTCAAAACTCATTACCATTTTTTACTTTGAATGTTCTTGTGAGGCTAATATTTATTTATTTGTTTTATTCTTTGAATGTACACAGAACTCTGCTAGCTTTAATTAACAGGCATCCATCTGTGCTCTTGGTGCCCTGATGGTAATTAAAATTAAACATCTCTGCATTGTCCTAAGGAATATATAGAACCAAATTTTTCAAAACATTTCTGAAAATGTCTGTGTGTAGGGGTTTCATCTCCTGCTAGCTTCCCTTAGTTTGTGGTGTTGTAGTGCAATCTACTGCTGTGAATTAAGCATGTATTGTAACAGCTTTGCCTGCTGCTTCTCTTCAAAGCTTAGCAGGTTTTTCTACACACACTTCTTACAGACAAAGAAGTGGCATTTCCAAGGCACCCAGTGCCTGCAGCACAAATTCAGTCCTGGTGGGGCAGGAATAGGCATGCCAAGGTGATCCTTGCAAGGCCCCAACATTGCTGCTCCTACAGCTTTCTGACCTAGATCACCTATGGTATTGGGTTTGGGGTAGGATTAATGTTAGAGTTCAGAGATTCAAAGAGCCTACTGGTCCAAGAACACTGGTGCTGGAATAGGCATGCCGAGGTGATTATGGGAAGATGATTCTTTGTGTGGGTTTTAACATCCTGAGTAAGGTTTCACAGGTTTTTTACAATAGTATTACTTCAGAATATATACTGGAGTTCACACCCTCTGCCCAAGGGGGAGAAGTCCACAGGCTCCTGTGAAATGGCAAGGCGTTGGGAAAGCAAAATACAGTGTGATGACATAAATGCAAAATTTTATTCTAGTTCATCCCAAGTGCTGTCCTGCGAAAGGCTGTGCTGATAGCTTGCTGGAGGCCTATCAAAGGAAGCTGTTTGTGGAGCTTGTGGGTTCCAGCCTGCAGCACCAGGTTCCTGCCCCAGTGTTCCTGCACCCCTAAGATATTGAATTCACTAAACTCTAACACTAATCCTAACCCTCACCCTAGACCTAGCCCTACCACCCTACCCCAAACCCAATAACATGCATGGTCCAGATCAAGAAGCTGCAGGAGCAGCAATGTTGGGGCCCTGACAGCATCATTTTGGCATGCCTTTTCAAATGTTCTTGGAGGTGTAGGATATTTGACTCTCTTAACCCTAACAGTAATCCTAACCCTCTCCTTAAACCTAATAAAGTGCAAAACAATTGTTTCCTCCCTTCAGTGTCTCAAGTTCTAATGGCCTTCATCTAATCATGAAAAGGAATTGGTTTTCATTACTTCATTCTCTCTCTTCATTCTCATCCCAAAAGCTGCAGAGTGCTTTTCAGAAAATATTATTAGATACAAGGGATTATAATTTTTTTCTATGTTGCCAACTTGCTCCGTCAGTATTAGTTCCTTTGAACCTTCTTACCTCTGTACCAAGAGGCCTCATGGCAATGAAGGTGTGGGAAGATGATGGGTTTATTGCACCATACACTGTACTAACAGCCTCACATGAGGTGCCTGCTGCCTGTGTCTTGAGACACGTGTTTAGGTAAGTGCAGTCTCCCGTGAAAGCTTAGTCCTCTTTAATCTGGTAGAGCACAGGTTGCAGAACAGAAGGCTGGAGGGGTAATTTCAGGATGCAGGTAACCTGTAGGTAAAACTGCTTCCTCAGCCTGAAGGCTGGCTCGGTTCACGTGGGAACTGTATAACCAACTTGTGCTGTGACATTGCAGATATCACAACATAAGCAGTGTGTTTAATATTGCTTAATGGGGAATTTTTATCTTTAAGGTCCCTGTACTGGTGAATTACTGATAAGGATAATGGGAGTTGTGATGACAAGCAGATCCCAAGGACTGGGGTTTTTTGTACTGTAGGCTGGTCAGATCTATTTTGCGTTTTGCAGCTATTAGTTTTTCCCTGTCTTTAACGTGTGTTACCAGACAGAGTATGTTATAACCCAGGGGCCCTCAACATTATTCACACCAAAGCTTTCTTCTATCATTGAAACTGTGTGCCTGCTACATCTTGCATCCATTTGCATTTCTGCTTTTGGAGGGACAGATTTGGGGAGCAACAGAAGAGGAGAGTGAGGGTAGAAAAAAACATACTAAATATCTGAGATATGAATAGGAGCACAGGTTTTTAACAAATTGTACCTCATAGTTTGTCAAGGCCAAATATTTTCAAGTTGCTGCTTTGCTAGAAATGTGTCAAAAGAAGGCTGGTAACACAACCTTAGAAACCATTTTTTTTCCCAGTTACTGTTTAAAATCGTTATGCTTCTACTTGCAGATCTGGCATCCTTAGTGTATTGATTTTCATATTTAAAAGTAGAGACTGGGTAATCCTTACACTGTTAAGTCTGGCATCCTGCACTTATTGAGGCATAAAAGACAAAATTTATAGGTTGAAATGATGTATTTTATTGGAACATCTGATCCAGCTGGAAGAAAGTTGGAAAGCATTTGGGCACAAGGCCTCCACATTAGGCTTCACAAAATTAGTGTAGACTTCTAGCTGAGGACATTAGCTGAAGAGCTGGTGCACTTGCTGTAACCTCCCTGTTTTAATCAGCTGAGTAATTTCAAGGAAATGTACAGGTAATTGTAGGTGTGTAAAAGTGCTGTTTTCTGGAAGACTATTCATGTGACTGTTTTGAAGGGCTATGAATGTATTTTAGAAGCAGGCATAATTGCTGGAAAAAAAATTCAGATAAAAGGATTTCCAGCTTGTTTTTTTTAGGACCATAGACTGCTTCTAGAATAAGTGCTTCAGGATAATGCAACAAAAATAATTTGTTGGCCAAAAGTAGGATTGAATGAAGTAGTCCGTGTTTCATTTGTCATGGCTCAAAGAGCTCTTCAAGAGACCTCTTATTTTTTGTACCTTCTGGGAAAATTGCTTTTGAGCCAAATCTGAGTCTGTGAATAACAGCAGAATAAGCACTGCAAGTCGTAATCCCACATTAAATTGTCGGTCATAGTCAATGTTACTTCTATTTTTTTCCCCAATTAACTACACTGTGGAGTTGTTGGAACATGGGGCTGATTCCAAAGGGGGAAGCATTTAGTTGTAAAATAGGATGTATGGTGAGTATAAGACTTGGGGTCTGAGCTGTTAATCCCACTCACAAGAGGAGAATTTGGAGACAGCAATCATTTGTTTCAGCATGTGCTTGGAGGACCTACTCATTATTGGGGGCTTTTGCCTTTGTAGTTATTTCCCCACCACTGAAGGGAAAAATGTTTAATGTAAGTAAATGCAGTCTAACATGGAGGCTGGCAGCACTAGAACTAGGAGTAAATAAAAAAAATAAATTCACTTTTGTGTGTGTATTTATGCAAGACAAATACTGAAGTTAGAACAGTACCTGGTTCTGCTTCCTCTGTGAGACTTTGTAAAAGCATGAGAAGAAATATGTTGAAGTATTTAAACAATGTCATCTATACATAATTTTCAAACTTTAGAATACTATTCCCAGATTAAAAAATAACAATAAGACTCAGCAGCTTGACACTGGTTAGTAATAATTATTAATGCAAACAACTGATTCATGCCAGGTGCAATAGGTATGACACTTTAAAAAGATTACTCTGGTTCAAGCCTAACCCTATGGGATATTTCTGAGCCTGGAAGTGATTTTGTCCTTCTATAGTTTTCTACTGTGTTGTACATTGTGCAAATTGCTCAGCTGATTGAAGGCTGTTCTGTGCTCATAAGGAATCACAGCAGAGAAGTCCCTCTGGGAAACTTCAGGAGGCTGATGCAGCCCCTGCAGCAACCCTGTGGGACAATTCCCTTTGGTAGCTGTGTCAGGCTTCGCAGATTCTCTGTGTAGTATTGTCTGTTCCAGCAGCCCTGTGACTGGAAACTCCTGGGGACATGAACCTCACATCCAATACATCTGGTCTGGGATCTAGGCTCAGTAACTCAAAACCATAAAATTATCAAGAAGTTACTTACCTGGTGTGAAGTGTCTTGGGGGAATCTCTGTATTTGAACTGTTTAACAACTGTATGTTTTATTATGTGGAAATATGTAAAAGAAAATAGGTGGTCTGGAAGAACAGGTGGAGAAAAGATGAGCAAGGGGAATGAAACTAGAAGTAAAGGGAAGAGACTGAGGGCTGCAGTATTGTTGGAAGGGGATTTGTTGATTGGCCATAAAGTCTTGTTCACAAGTACACACTGCATGTATGCTGTTGTAGTTTGCAGTACATCGATACTCTCTCTCTTCCTCCCCTCTCTCCAGTGAATGCTGCTCACGGCCTTGGTGAGGTTTGATTGTTTGTTTTGTGGCTCATTCTGGACCACTTTTAAGGTCGTGCATAAAAGCAGGTATTGTGCTGCTGGGTTGAACAGATGAACTTGCATTATTCTGGATGAATTTGTAAGTCTAATGTATTTTTGAGACCGTAAGTCTACAGTGTCCCCTTTCAGTAGAATAAAGATGTTCAGATAAGGGCAGTGTGATTTACTATGCCAATAAATTATTGATGGGAGGCAACTAAAGATATAATGTGGGTTTTTCTCTGCTAGTCGGGGCTTGAAAGGCAAGAGTTGCAAATACTATTTCTTTAAGATCCCAAAAGGCATCATTCTTCCAGGTTTGTTAGAACAAAGAATATGGATGCGAAATATTCCTGTCCTTTTGAGTTGCTAACAGACTGCTGGCGTTATGCCGCCGTGTGGGATCTGTATCAGTCCCACCTAGCTCCCTGCAGTGCTACAGAAACCCTTCTCTGCCTCAAAGCAGACTTGGCCTTGTGGTCACTGTTGAAAGCACTGGGATTAAGGCAGGGGAAGGGGGTAGAGGCTTCCACAAGGCATGTCTGAGTACTTAATACCATAACTCAGCATCACATGTTTCTCACCTTCATTCTTCATTCAAGTCTTTTTAAACACGATCAAGGGCATGTTTCTTTGCTTTATCTAATTGAATTAGGTTGTTAGATTGAAATTAGCATACAGTAAATTGGCCTAGCAGCAATTGCCTGCAGTAACAGAGCCTGGGCACTAAGCACAGCTCAACATCTTTTCCTAAACAGAAAAGCCACCCTTAAAGCAGAGAAAGTGAGCTGAATTTGCAAAAATGTTACCTTTTATTCCCTGCTGGATCGTCTGAGATTGCTCCCAAATCAACGCTCTGCAGAACAATGGAGCCATTGTGTGCGGGCTGGCAGCAGCATTTGCACAGCTTGCCTCAATGAATATTTTGTCAGAACGGTTTTTTCATCGCCAAACTATGCTAACCCCCACCCCCCAAGTTGGAGCTAATTAGGAATGCATAACAGAGGAAGTGGCTTTGTTTCTTGTCCTCTCCCTGAAAGAATAATTTGACCTGCTAATAGATAGCTTTTGGGACTATGGGAACAACAGACTAGAAAATTGTTTTTCTTATAGTAAAGATGCAGCAGGAGGAATTGGCTGTTTTGTAGAGGCTGTCTGGGGATTGTTTGCTTGTCAAACATCAGATATACCATGGAAAACTGACTTTGTTTCTCAGAATTTGCCTTTTTGTCCCCTCTGGTTTTTACTGTGTTATGTCAAAATTGGATATACTTATTTATTATTGTTCTACTGTAAAACCAGTGGTTCACAAGCCCATGCTCTTTCACACCCACTATTTGTTAGTTTATTATTATAAGTTGTTCTTATTCGTTTACTTCCTTTCTCCACCCACACCACAGCATCCCTGTGAATTCTTTTGTGGAGGCTGCAGCTTTCTGAGCCCTTTAGACAAGCTCTGAGAAAAGCATTGTAAGCAATGCAGTGGCCTCCTCCAGGCTGTGTCTCTTCTGAAGATGGCAAAATGTAAATAAGCTGTTTGTACAATCCCAGATTCATTCCTGTTTTATAGCTAAGAATGGCTCAAGTAAAAATCTAATTTACAACATAGTCTGTGGGAAATGCTTAATTATACACCAAGGAGGAGAAAATGGTTAAGGGGGAAATGACAACAAGCCCCAAAAAACCATCAAAACTAATGTATGCTATGAAAATCCACAAGAACTGAAGCAGACAGCATAATTTATAAAGTACTATATAGGTTTTCTCTTTCCTTGGAGGAAGAGAGACACTCTGCATTAATGCTGCCCTGAACAAAACCCTTTTATCTTCTAGGGATGATTTTGTATTCAGTGATATTAAAATAATTCTAATTCAAACTAAAATTACTTCTTGTCTTGAAATCATCTAAAGATATGTTTGGTCCTCGTCTCTGATAATTTATTCTCCATATACTGTTTTTCATCACTGGGCATTGTGTTCTGTTGTAAGCTGCATCCTTTTATTAATGCAAAGTCTGACCACCATCTCAGGCCAGAATAATTCAGTAAGGTTTCCATTGGTTTTGTCAGCAAAAGTGAGAAGTCTCATTTCCTTCCTTTATTAAAAGTTCCAGCTTTTGGTATTAATTACTGAGGATAATGAAATGGATATAGCAGTAAACCTGTGTAGAAACTCCTGCATTTGTTGTAGAACTTCTCATAATTGGTTCTTGGCTGTGTTTGTGGATCTCTGGAATTTGATTATTTGTGAAATATGTTGCTTAAACAGAGAAATGAATTCTGCAGCCCATAGAAGGAATCATCAAATTGGATGAAACGGAACATGTTGAGTAATAAGTGTTTTGTTGTTGGTTGTATTCTCTAGTATTTTTAATTAGTGGGTTGATGAACAAGACCTCTGTTACTGTCCAGGTCTTAGCATAAACTTGTTTTATGTTAAACCATGCAGAGTTCTCATCTTCTGTTCCGTGAATACAAGGTTTCTATTAACTTAGCTATAATTTCAATCTGGTGTGATTTACTGAGAGTTTTTGTACGACACTTATGAAAAAAATTTTACTGAAATAACTGTTTGAACATAACAAAAGGTGATAATGAAGCTACTCTATAAAACACTTCCCTGACAGCAGTTTTGGATTTGCTTTTGCAAATAAATCTTTTTTTTCAGCATAGCTCAAAGGCAGTGTCAAAATATGCTTGACTGCTTCAAGTTTTTGATCTTAATAGGAGAATTATCAGAAAGAGGAGGTCAAAATAATCATGGAATTAAGAGAAGGGGTGAACAGTAAGAGTGACTGAGAGCATGACACTTCTATCACTGGTAAAAACTAATATTGACATGAGAGATTTGCTTCTAGAGAATTATACAAGGCGTATATTGCTTTGACGGCATTCTTTAAAATAATAACCTTTTCTATATGAAGCTTGCTGTATGATATGAGAAGACTGAATGTAAATTGCTGCATCCTCTGAAAAGCTGAAACACACTAGGGATCATGTTTATACAGTTAGACTTGAAATCTTAGTCCTGGTGTCAGGACCTGGGAAACAGGAACAGTATCATCTCTGGTTAGTAGTTGGTTATCTCTGGTCTGTGGAGTGATGCTACTGGCTCAGACAGTAAGGCAGTGTGTAGGATCCTGGAATTATGATCTGATGAAAAGGCTGTTGAGCATACACCAAATATCTTGTTCATCCTGCAGATGGTTTCCCTCCTCTATAATATGGCAAACAATTTTTTTTCCCATCTATTACACTGATTCCCCTGAATAAAATGTATTTCACAATAATTCTGTATGTTAATTCTTCTGTCTGCTTGTAAATGTATTTTGTGATAAATTCACAGAGGCAGAAATTGTGTAGGGTTGTCTCAGAAAAAGTAGCTAGACACAAATCAATTATCCTCTTTTCTTTGCTTTTTAATTTCAAAGCTTGTCTTTCAATTATGCATAATATTCAAGAATTTGTCCCCAGTGAACAGCCAGTCATATAAGGCAGTGTGCTTTCAGGGGAGGCTCTTCGGTAGCTTTATCCCTAATACCAGCGTGTATGGGAGCTTTTTGAGCAGTTCTGCAGGAATGTACATCAACTTGCAAAAGACCATATGTTCATAAGGAACAGGAATGTAGAAGTCTTCATGTTTTTCAGGCACAGTTGCTAAACTGTTTCCTGTTTTTTCAGTCCAAGTGATCAACTGTGGCATTAGCATCATGTGGGGAGTTGTGATAACATGTCCAGGGTCAGCTTCTCTGAGGAAAAGCAAGATGCAGACTTTAAGGGATTAGTGGGAGCATACCTTTACTCCAGGCTAGGGTAGAACTGATCCTTGTGAAGATTCAAGGACAACAGCTGTGGTAAAACTCCCCTCCGAAAGCAGCCATGCTTTTGGAGCATGGTCTGAGCTACCAAGAGCAAACTTGGGATCCTGAATGGGCTTTGCAGGCCCTGATGGATCCCAGGGATCTGCAGTCTTACAGATATGGATAAGAGCTGTCTAGCTCAAAGCTAGTTTGAGTGTTTCTTATGTACTGCAGATAGAGTTCTTGACTGCATTGCAGATAAACTGTATATATAACTTGATTTATGTATGTACATATTTATTCATCCTGAAACAGAGAAACACAAAGACTGTATGCAGCATTATCCTTGCCATGCAAAGTCTTCCAATGGCAATAAGCTGATTTCCAGGGAAAATCAGCCTTGTTTGCCTCAAACCAATAACATTTTCTAGCTGCTTAGTAGGATATCTTACAGCTTTGACATCATCTTGCATCATCTCAAAGATGGGTACATGTTCATGCACTGCAAAAAATAGTTGAGGAAGCTGTCTGTGACTTGCTCTCCTGTGTGTCCTGTGATGCCAGTGTAGTGTGTGTAGCGTGTGTCTCTTACAGTGGTTAACATTTGGTGAACTCCAACTACCTCAGGTAACAAGTGAAAATTGAGGAGCATGGTGTATGCCCAAACTGACACCAAGTCTAAAATCTTTAAAAAGGATTCCTTTATTATGGCCTTCTTTAACTCTTTGAGGAGTTAATGACTGCAGTTTCTATTTATTTTCAATGAAGCATTCAAGTATGTGAAAGTAGTGATACATGTAGCGCCACAAAAAATAAGGTGATCTGTAATAAAAAGAGCTGAGTGCGCTCCCAGCAACCATGGGGGGTGAGGGTAGGGTGGGTAGCAATTTAGGCAAATGTTCAGAGAGATTAATTTTGTGCCTTTACCTGCCTTTCTGAAGTTTCTGTGAGCATATGGCAGAACCAGACTTAAAGTTCAACATGGTTCATAATTAGTGACCGAGGAAAGAAGGTGTATTTGTGTGTCAGCTGAAAAAATGTGCCTTCAAGGACTTGGCTTTGTTGATCTTGAATTTGATTTCAGATTCGCTGACTTGCAAAACAGCCCTTTAAACTTAGATACTGCTTCAGAATGACTGTCAAAACAGTAGAAAAAATAAAAGAAGTCCTATATATCTAACTCTGTAGTGTATGCAGAAAGCAGCTCTACGAGCAGCATGGCTGACTGTTATAAGTGATGTGCTGTAAGCATCCAGCTGTGTAGTTGTAAGGCTTCTTCCTCTGGAAACACATGTGCTTCCCTTTGTGTTTTCTGAGGCATTATGCAAACTCAAATACACAATATTTTCTTGGGAATGGAACTGCATTTTTAAATGCTCTAGTGGCCTTTGTCAAACAGTCTGGAAGAAATACAGTTGACTGCTGTATACATTTGGAAACAGAGGAACAATCACACCTTCTTCAAATAGGGTTACACGGAATAGAGATGGGAGAGTTAATCCCTGTCCACAGGAAGTGGTGAGATTTTTATGTAGCCTCCCAAGCTGTCCTATGCAACTTCATCCCCCTGTTCCAGTAGTGAATCCAATTTTCTTGGATGGATCTGTACATTTATGGGATGGCTCAAGCATGAAGAACTTTAATCTGTTGCTGTTTTGTGCTCAGGTTTTGCAAAAATATATTTGCCTGCTTAGGAGTTCTATGGTTGTGAAGAGTTTGTAGGATTCAAAGAGAGCAGAGTAGCTTATAGATTGATGATAGAAAGAACTGCTCAAAAGCTGGAGTTTGTTGAACAGTTTTGGGTTTGCATTTCAATTCAGTTTTTATACTCAAACTTTGTGTCTATACTTTTCAACAAAATGGGGAAAAAAAGTAAATACTTATTTTGGTGTAAATTGATTCTTTTTTCCCCCCTAGAAGCAAAGTAGAGTTCTGGATTATTTCACCACCAAAACCCCCATTCTCTGAAAAAATTCTTAGAAATATAATTTCAATCTAGTTGAACACTCATTTTGAACATATCTTGGTATTTTTCGAGAGAACCTAATCTGAAAATGTAAAAAACTAGGTATTTAAACATCTTCAAGAATCCCCATCTACACTTTTTAAAAACATGTGCTGAATTTGACATGGGGCTGTGAACATTTTTGCTCCCTTTGAACTCCATTTCTTTGAGTTTGGATGGAGGGCAAATGCTCTAGTGCAATTTGCTATTTGATGGGAGGCAAATCATGCTCTTCGTGTGCCCATTCTTTGTGCGGGGACCTGTGTACTCTGTTATTTCATGTTACAAGACAAGCTCAGGCCTTGGACAAAACAGACCTTGTGGATAAGGTCTGTGGGTCTTCCTGAAGCTGCATGTGGTGTTTGGAAGCACCAGAGCTGGAGAAGCAGCCTCACTGGTGCTGCAAACAGAGCTGTTATTCAGAGCACTTCTGCATCTGTAAGCTATAAGCTGCAAATTGCTGTTGCCGAGCCTGGTCTTCTCCAAGTGCGTACATACGTGTCAACAGATTAGAGCAGGGCAAGTGGCCTGGTTCTCCTGGCTTGGCTCATTCCCAAAAAATGATCCACCTTCACAGTCTAAATTTCTGTTGACTGCAAAGAAGCAGGACATGAGTTTAATATTCTGGATAATAAACAAAATACTGAATTAAGGCAAGGATAATGCACAAGACAGGGAATTGTTTGTGCTGCTCTGCTTGTCTGTTCAGGCTTTTTGCCTAGCTGGACAACACCCAGGGAGCATGAATGGCTGTGGTTTGCTTCAGGAGAGCAGCAACTGAGGGAAACTGGTTGGGAATTAAGTCCTGCTTCCCATTCCTGATGATGAAAGGCACTTACTGAGTGCAGCAGGGGATTTGATGGTTTGTCTAAGGAACACTTGCCAGTACTCCAGAGAGAATGGCAGCTGCTCGGGGAAGAGGAGCAAAGCATTGGGTGCAATGGTGCATAAGGCCAAGCCTACAGCTGTAACAGAAAATGTTATTTCAGAAATTCTGAGCTGATTCAAATAACAGCCTGGCTGAACAACTTCAGCATGTAATACTGCCACGACGAAGGCACTGTGAGAGACCTGCCTGAAGCAGCAGGGCAACTGGAGGTCAGCAACTAAGGAAGCAAACTGGAGCAGCCTGGGGAGAGGTTTCCAGGCTTGATCAGAGACCCCACGGGAAGGGCAGGACTGTGGCAGCCTTGGGTGCCCACCTGGATGCAGAGAGAAACTGTGTGGGCAATAGCAGAGGAGCTGCTCTGGGGGTACGTGCAGACAGTGCAGCAGAGTCAGTGCTACACATGAGGTTGTCAAAGGCACTCTGGATGTGTGTCATGGGAAATGTGTCCACGAGGAAAAGACCATGAAAATGAAAGCAGGGGAGAAAATTTGGGAAGGCTGCTAATGTCCACTGTGATGTACTCTAAAGGGAAAGAGGAGGAATGGAGCATGGAGGGTGAAATGGAGAAACTGGAATATTGCAACAAAGTGGGCAAGAGGGATTTGGAGGCTGCAAGTGTCTTGGGACCAAAAAATACACTTCTGGGAGCTGCTTCTACTACAAATGATCCTGTTCCTCTGTGCCATAGGTTTCTCCCCTCTGTAACACAGGACACCAACAATCTTCAGTCTAATGTTGTGGGTATGTGCCCATCATTTGCATGTGGGAAGGCCCAGAGACTCCAGTCAGGGTCTGAATCTCATTATACCAAGGGTTGTAAACAGCAGAAATGCCTAGACAGCTTTAAAAATAATTCATGTGCAATTTAAGTATATTTATGTACCACTGTAAGGAAGCTGTTAGAAGAGTCCCAGCAATATGTTATGGCTTACAAAAAGAGGACATAGGTGGCAAGTGAAGAATAACTGTGAAATGGCAAGAATCAAATAAATGAAGCTCACAGAGTATTAGTCCTTAGTTACAGACAGAATATAAACACATACAGGCAGAACTGAGAACAGTCTTTCCTGACCTTTCAGTGCAGATGAAGATTAAAACCAAATAAGACCTGGGATACTTAGGAGAAAGGGACACAGAATTAGAATGGATTATGCTGCTCCTGCTGTGAGTATAAAGGTGATCATAAGTTCTTAGTCTGTAACTTCTGTGACTAAATAAGGTGCAGATTGTTAATTTTACTATTTGGAATCATAAAACGATTATTTGGTGCCCTGTATGTGTTTATCTGGCCCTAATGTGGTATCTGTTTGTTTGGTGTGGTTTTTTGTTCTTTTTATTTTTTTTGTTTCTCTTTCCAAATGAATAGTGTAGGCAGGGTGCATTCAATCCCGATCTGGTTAGAGGGAGGGTTGTTAAATGGGAAGTGGTTTATTGATTACTATTTCCACAAGCTGTGATAGCCTACCTTTATCAGTTTTAGAGATTCTTGTTTTGCCCTTTCACTTAGTGCGAGGTCATGGAACAATTGATTTGGCATTTGGTACAATTTGCAGTTAAAGGGATGAAAACCATGGGTGAGGAACTAAAATGGTTGCAGTGTTTGTTTTACGTCTTCCTCTTGCTCTTCTCCCCTCCTCCAAATGATTACTTGCTTTTTCAAGTAAGATTAATAATCATTTTCAAGGAAGATGAATAAGATTGTCAGTCTGTCTGCAGACTGCTTAGCTGGTTCCAATAGTTTTTTCCAGCAGGTGTTGAAGACAGAGTAGGATTCTTCTCCTCCTATCCACACCCTCCCTCCCTCTCCCTTCACTAAGAGAGCAGCAAATCCATATTACATGCTGTTATCAAAAAGTGTAATTCAACATTTGGATTGTGTGTATGGTTATTCTTTATTATTATTCATTTTTAATCCTTTATAAGGCTCTTGTCCAACATTACAGCTTTTAAATTGCAAAAAAGTGTGATTTGGCTGTTGTCTGAAGCTACAGTTCTGAATTTATTTTAAAAAAACAGAGCACACCACAAGCTAACACCCAACAAATTATCTAAACAGTATTCTCACAGGTAAAGATGCTCTATTGTGATGTTAGATACTGGTTTGACATAATCTCCCTCACAACGCAGCATCTCTTTCTCCATAGGGGATAGAGAGGTTCCTGCTGTAATTTGAGGGTTGCCACAGCCGGTGGAGATTTTTATGCAATGTGGATGGGCAGTGGTTTGGCTGTTGGGTTGGAAGCACAGCAACAGCAGCTCGGTGACAGCAGCTGTGTTTGACACTCGTGCCATGACAAAATCCCCTAGCAGCGCAGCTGGCAGGGGGTGTGCTGGGGGGCTGTCCTGGCCTCTGGCACTGCCCTCGGCGGGCTGGGGCAGGAATGGCCCCACTCCCACCTGCACCGGGCTCCTGAGCACCTGCACAGCAGCTTCCTGTCAGTGCAGGCACACTGCAAAACTGCTGCTGTGTGCGCCCTGGTTTCAGAGCATTCCAGGATGAAATACATTGTGACAGACATTAGCTAGTGTTTATGATGGGTTATGTCCGGAATATATCATATTGGCTATAGATTCCTATAGTAAACACGATTCTTGGTACTGGGGACAAAAATGAAATATAGACTGCAGAGATGTCTTTCCCTTTTCTTTATGAAGAGGAGTTTGTGATTAGAATAATCTGTCATAGAGTAGATGCAAAAAGACAAACCAACCTCTGCAGTCTGGTATCTAACACCATTTTAACTTTAAAGAACACTGTAAGGGACGAATTGTCCTTAACCCTATTTTCACAGCAAAACCAGATAAATCTAATTAAAACAGAGAGAAATCTAATCAGCCTTTAGTCATTAGTAATCATCACACACTTAAAGCTGTCAATAGCCCAACTCTTTCTGTGCAACCTCACTTGGTAAGAGATTGTTCCTTGTGCTTTCTTAAGGAACATTTTCTGTCAACAAGCCCTATTTAGCATGTGCAAACAGTTAATTGTATCCAGTGCTTAATGAGTTCTTAGCTTCTGAGAATTTCTCTGGCTGAGGCTGAGAACTGTTGACATATTTCATAGGCAAACTATTTGCTGTTATCTCTGCCTTGCTGAAAGACTGCAATTGCTTTACCTTTGTAAGTGCTGGTGGTAGAGCAGAGAGGTGGATAATAGGAATGGGAATTCCCTGAGAAAACTGTGCTATAAAAAACATGCTGTGTAAATTCCATGACAAGTTTCTTAATTTTTGTAGCCTTGCTCTTTCAAGCCACCCAGCTTCAAGAAACATAATTGTGTATAATGAGCTACCTGTGCCATGGAGCCATTTACAGAGGAAATGTGGGGATGTGGTGGCAATTCCCCTCGAGCTGGAAAAAAAATGAAGATGCATTATTATTCCTTTACTTCATCATGGAACTGGGCTTTGTGTTTATAATAAAAAGATAAGCTTATTAATATTGCAGTTACTTCATCTTGCAAACTGCACTTGAAGATGTGGGGAAGGCTTAAGCTGTTTGTCATGCCTACCTAATTTCATCTCTAACAAGACTGTGTGTTTGAGAGCTATTGGCTTTCATGCCTTAGAGCTGGGGATGCCCAGCATCGGACAGGAGGAAACCTTTTGGTTGTTTTTTGCTGATGTAAGTCAGGAGTGAAAATCCACAGGTATGCTGACATGGTTATGGTGAAAGAGAGGAGAATGGACCCCTGAGTTGTCTGTTGGTTTTTTTTTTGTTTGGTTTTTTTTCCCCCCTCCCCTTTTTTTTTTTTTTTAATAGGGATGTGGGCTATTGCTGTGGAAGTCTGCATGTGTGAATGATAATGACAAATTAACCAGGAAATGAATGGAGGAGAACATATCAGGAAATTGCTGTTAATATCAACTGAAAATAAAATGAGCTGTGTATAGTACTTAACACAGCCAGGAATGGAAAGGACAGGAGCAATATAGTTAATATGGCTTCTTTCATAATATTTAATTTTTTTCATGGGTCTGAAAGCCTGTAAATAAGCTGGAGGCAGCAGACTTTGTCTAATCCCCAAGCACTTCCCCCTTTTCCAGTGTAACTAGGGGAACCTGGCATTAGTCATCACTGCAGGTGATTGGGGAGCAGGAGGGATTTATGGCTGAGAAGTGAAGGGTTTAGAAGTCAGTCACAATTCATCTCATCACAGCCACTGAACTGACTTTAATTAGAGAGCATTTGGTGTGTCGTTGACAAGCTTTCCATCTATCATAAACAAAGACACCAAACTAACAAAAATACTTGCCAGCCCCCTTACTGCCTACACAAAAATATTAAAAAGGCAAGTGGCAAAGACATATCTGATAAAGAATTATTACTGGCAGGGATGGGAGAGCATCTATTGATCTGCTTCATGTAGGCATGTCTATAACTCAGATGGCTGTGTTAAGATGAAATAGCAGGTAGAGAGGCAAGGTTTGATATTGGGAAAGAAGGAATCTGCCTGTAATAATTATACACATGGGCAAAGCAGCTTTTAAAGCAAATCAAAATGAAGTTTGGTCCAAATTCAACTCTACTACACTCTACTGAGGGCAGTAGTATTACACCAAGGATGGATTTGTCTTTTAGGCCTTCACAAAGGGGATGTTATTGAGACTGGTGAAAAGAATTGGCGATATAGTGGGTCTCAGGAGGGAGTATTCAGAACAGTAAAAGCCCTGGCCTTTTTTTGCCAGGCAGGTACTGCAGACAGTGCAAAGGGCTCTGTGTTCCACTCAGTGCCACAGGGAGGGCTCTTTCTATTTGTGAAAGGTAGTGATGAGAGAGAGAGATGGCAGCCTACCTGCCTATAGGAGCAGTCATTAACATGAGAGGAAATAATCAGCCCTTTGTCTGGGGAGGTGGAAACAGCCAGCAGCCTTGCTGAACAAATGAATATGTTCAGTCAGGTTATGCACATCTCTGCTGGGGCAGGAAAAGGAAGCAGTTGCAAAGCAAGTGCAAAGCTCATATGGTAGCTCTATTCTCTCTTTTATTTACAGTTCATACTGCTTTCAACTCTGGGTTCTTTGTCGACAGCTAAAGCGAAGCACTGCTAGACTTCCCCAGACAAACAACCTTCCAAAAAATGACTGTAGAATGATTCTGTTGATTCAGTAGGGTGTAATGTTTTTTCTAACTCAGTCCTATAGCACTGGGAGGCCAGGGGACACTGCTGTCTGTCATTTAGCTCAACACTAATAATGAGCTCTTGCTAACTTCTGACAGGGAAGGCGCTTGTCCATCTTTCTGAAAAAATGTAAGAGATGTATTCATGTGGAGAGTCAGCTGCTTCAGGAAGAAAAATTAGGTTGTTCTAAATGAAACTTATGTCCATTGCTTTATCCAAGCCTGTAAAGGTGTAAGGGTGAAAGTACCTGTTATCTGCTTAAATTTTCACTTTAAAAACTGGAAGTGAAGAGAGAGGCTTTTCCTGCATTATGCTCCAATCTCTTTCCTAGGTGAAGTGAACTTGGTTTGGGCCATTTAAAAAAGCAGAAAAAGTAAACTAATTTTCTGTGAGAACATTAAAATCCTCGAGTTTCTGAAGGGTGTAAATGCCAAGAAGGAGGCTTCATTTCCATAATGATGAGCAACGTGCTGGGAGCAACAGATTGAAATTAAGGGAAGAAAAATTTAGGCTTTATATCATGAAATATTGTCTTTCAATGGAGCCTATGTGCCATTGGCACATCCTGAGGAAGACAGATGATGCCAGCAACTGGCTCTTTTAAAAGTGGAAAAGCTGAAACACTGATTCCTGGTCCTGGCAGTAGCTGATGATGGCATGACAGTCTGAGACCAGCACGTTCAGTGAGACTGAGGTTATCATTTTGTTTGTGCCCCATGCTGAGCGCTGGCATGCGTGGCAGAGATGGGTCACTGCCATGCTCCCCGGCAGGAGTGATGCTGTGCTTTCCAAACTATGGGCACATGTAGGCCTCAGATCTAAGAAACAGCATGAAAAGCTAGTTGTGAAATAATTTATTTTCAATATAGTATATATAAAATATATTTTATATTCCCCTTTGGCACTGGAAAATTGAAGTACCTGGAGGAGATCAGGAGACTTGCACTGGTGACTATGTGCACAGGCTTGTGGCAGAGACAAGGTTGCAGAGATGAAGGAAATAGTCAAACCCAGAGTTGCAGTAGGAGACTCAAACTGTAATTTTCAACCTTTGCAGACTTAAGGTAGAGACCCTTTAGGCTTTGGTTTCTGGGTAGACTCTGTCCGCACCCAGAAATGGTAGCACAAAGCTTGTTCCTCTCCAAGTGTGACTGTAGTTTTGTGTGTAGAGTTTTTGCAAGAGAAATAAGAAGCAGCCTCTGATGCAATCTGCTCCCACCAGATGGGTCAGCTTTTATTTGCAGTGTTCAGCCTCAGCTCTCTTCTGCTCTGAGTGTAAACCCACCCTAATTCTATCCATCCACACACATTCCCCAGCCCATCTGCAGCTTGTCATACAACAGGGGCAAAGCAACAGATTTTTGTTGGAGTAAATGAGACCCCTCAGTTATCTAACAGTTGCTCATTTGCACATAATTGCTTCCAGCAAGCACAATTTGTTGCTTTGTTGAGTAAGACTAGGTGAATTCAAGTTGTCAATTTCCTCATTAATATTTTGAGTGGGATGGGGATAGGAGGAAATTCAAAAAGCCCCACAAAACCAAAACCACCACTCCCCCTTCTAAAGGCCAGGAAACAGAGCAGGAATGCATTATATGGCATGTTCTCTGTAATAATGGTTCAGCCAGCAAGAAAACATCAGTGAATAAACCCACTGTCAGAAATGCTCTCCTTTAACTTCTCTTACTAACATCTCAGCTGTGTAACAGCAGTGCCTAAGTCCCCTGTCCTCCTACTCCTTGGAGTACTGACCTTGAATTCATCTTCTGGTTCAGCAGAAAAGATGATTCCCAAGGCTCTCACACAGCTTTGCCTCACTGTACTGCAGCATGTCAGAGTTCAGCTGAGGGCAGGCGCAGCCTTCCCTGTGGCTGGGTTGCTTGGCAGCACTGGCAAAGGAGGCCAGACACATGCACAGTGACATGTGGCTGGGATGCCTGTCCTGGTAAACTTTCTAAGCTACATTCCCCAAAATAAGGTGAAGAGGAGGCTCCATTTATGCATCTGATCCCCAGATGCAAAGGGAGGCGGTGCTTTAGGATGAAAGGCAGACAGGATATTTTTGATGTTATCCCCTTTAAGTTCAAAGTTCAGTTCAAAGATCAGTGAAATTATATGATATTTGCCTTTGAGTTTTTAAATTTCTGAAGTCAAACTTGTCCCCTTCCTTTAAAAATCCCCTTCTAAAATATAAAAATGCAAACTGGGCTCCTCGTCAGAAGGATATATTCTCTCAGAAAAACCAATTGGCAGTGCATTAGAGAAATTGGCTGCACTGTTCAGATGTATGCACTGTTCCACTCTTGAGATTGCTGTAAAACCTACTTTAGGTATTTGAATTCAAACCACTGAAGCAACATGAGAAAAAGCAGCACCACAGAAAGGGAAACATTTACAGTGCAATGGCCACTGTGCATGGCAGGCCCCTTTCTTTACACAAGAATACTGCCTGTTGGAACTAACTTCTCAGGATGGTTTTTCACACATAATGGTAAACCTGAAGCTGGGCTAATACACAGACTAGGATTCCAGCAGGCAGATCTGAAACTAAGATTGCACTGGGTCCCCATAACCTTCTCCTCTCTCAGATGTGAGCGAAGTGGGTATGGTTCACCTTGAGACAGGATGATGAGAACCTAGGGTCCCACAGGGCTGCTGCGAAGGCTGCCAGCAGCACGTGTCTCATCAGCACTGGAAGTGCAGGTGGGAGGATGTGAGAGCTGCCTGGGTGTGCTGGGTGGCCCAGCTGTGGTGCCAGATGGGAGGGTGTTCCCGTGCTGGGCAGGCAGGGCTGCAGTGCCAGTGCTGCTGCTCCTTGTCCCGCACCCAGGACACAGCACTGCTGGGAACCCCTGTGCCGGGGCCTCCTCTGCTCTGAGCGTCAGGATTGGCTGTGTTACCTCCTCCGGCCTCCCTCAAGCTGAATGATGCTTCGAGTTTTAAAATGTCCTAATTGCACTAAATCATTTAAAAGGATGGGCGGGAGGGGGGGCGGGAACAAACACCCGGAAAAACCGGGAAACTGGTGCTTCTCATTTACTTTTGTGAACTCAGCTTTCTTTTGAGCAATAACAAATGAGATTTTGTGGCAGAAAAAAGGGGCACTTTTCTGCTGTTCGTTTGGTTTGAAAAACATTTTTTAGTTTGTCCAAGAGAAACTGAAGAAAATCAAAACGTGTTCTTTTGAATGTAGAAGTCTTGATTTTATACTCGTAGAAGTGCTTGTACTGGGGAAAGGATTCATATGCGTTGTCTCTTAAAGTCTTTTTCCTTTTAAAAATAAATTTTCTTATTAGATATATTTTTTTTTCCCCCAGAACTTCTCTTAAACAAAACACCAAAATATCTCTTAAGCCCCAACTTTGCAAACCTGGGGAATGTGCCTAGTTCTTCCAAATATATGATTCCTATTGTATAGGTTTCCTTTTGACATAAAGATACGTGACACTTGAAAATATCTCTGTTTTCTCTGTAAGAGGACAAAAGGAATGTTTGCCAAATGGACTGCTTTATATGAATGACTTAGCATTTTATTTTTTAATAGAAATCTGTCAACTATGTGCAGCTGGGTGTTTAATTCATACTGAATAATTTATGCAAGAAATTCCTCTTTTATGTATTCATAAACTGAAGTTAAGCCTGAAATTAAGATTATGTTAAAAAATAGAATTTGACAGATGCTTTTGCTTGTGATCATATTAATAGACAGTTGTCCTTCCTCTAACTAGTGTGAGTTTCCTGGCTTTGTCGTCATGTTCCCATTTAAACCTCTGGGGGTTTTGAGGGCTTGTCATGGAAAAAGATTATTGCTGTGGGATGGAGCTTATTTGGGTGATGCCAACAGGGAGCCAGGAAAGAGAGGAAGTGAGCTGGTTTGAGAGTGCTGGAGTTCATGTGATAAATGACATTCTTTACTGTCCTGTCACTGGCTGGAGCAAAGGGATACTTCTCCTTTCTTATCTGGGAGGCCCTGTGCATGTCCTACATCCCCAGAGGGGCTGTGGGCCATAGCAGCTGGGCTATGGGCCTGGAAGCAGCATAAAAAGATTGTTAGCTAAGGTTCAAAGAGACATGGTGGTGTTTTTATGGTGGTTAATCCTGGAGGGGACAGAAATTTATTCTATCTGAAATATTTCCTCTCCTTCTGCACTAGAATAAAAACCTGAAATTTCTCATGAGGACTTTAACCAGTATTGTTTCATAACTGAATTATTTTAAGATTTGCTTGTGAATTTGGGTATAGTATATGGACAAGTAATATCCCTCCATATTAATTTTTAATGCATTAAATTAATAATAAATGGGCAAAGCTTTAACCAAAACAAAGCCACAATCAAAATGATTGTTAGGCTGCTGTTCCATGGATCCTTTAATGAAATCAGCACAGTATTGTACAGTCTTTGATTTTGATGCAAAGATGCTTTTCTGTTGGAAAATGTCTGAGTGCTATTTTTGACCAGTTCTACAGTAAGTGCCCTACAAGAACAAGAGATAATTTAACTATGCCTGAGTCACTCTGAATTCCATAACCTATGGACAGCACTGCAGTGGAACAGCAAAGGTATGATTGTCCAAGAGGAAATAAAATAAGGTATAGAAAATGAACCATCAATGAATGCCAAGACCAGGGTTTCCTGACTTTGTCCTGTCACAACTCTTGCACTGACTTTGCCAGTTTTCTGCATTGTTGAGACAAGAAAGCATATTTTATCTATAGAGGGGAACAAAAAAGGACACGACTGATTCTGTGGGCAGGAGGGTTTATGGCTGCCTTCAGAGGGGTGTTGCTTGCTGACCTTTCCGTTCATACACGCACTGCATTTTCCATGGGTTTTGAGCCAGATCTGCCCCTTCTAAAGATGATGGGCAGGAGAGCAGTCCTGTGAAGGACAGTTTGCCATCTTCAGGGAAGCATCAGCATAACACTGTGACAGCAGACACTGAGAACAAGTGCTGGGAATGAGGGATTTGTTTCTCCTGCCTTTGGGGGTGTGGTGGCTTCTTGTCAAACCAGTTTACCTGGGAGTAAAGTGTGGAAATACGAGTTGTTGCAGAAGGAGAGTGGGAAGGGTGTATTTCTTGTCTGCCTGGAATGGCTGTTGTCCATGCAGGTGTGGGCAGACTCCTGCTTCCTTGGGAGTTTGTGGAGCAGGTCATCCTTTGGTGGGTCCTTGACAGAAGTCTGCTTAGGGAAACTCCAACTCCAGTGCCTTATCCCCAGCAGTTAGGCACCTAGTACCTATAATGTCTGGAAAACTGGGGCAGAGTTTGCTGAGGCATGATTTGTCAAGTAGGTGGAAATGGGTTGAAAAGTTGGCAATCAGGGCTGGAAGCTGTACTTTAAGGAAAGTAGATATTAGTGGATTTTCTTCATTGGACTATGGTTTGAAGATGTTTAATGTTGTAGCTGTAACTTAGCTTGCTAATTATTTGGAGATTTTAATTTCTAGATAATAAAAAAAATCTTTGTAAGATTTGTGAGATGACAGGTGATGTATTAGTGAAATCCAGTTTAATTAGAAAATATTTTAAGTTATCTTAGTTTCAAAGAGTTTGGGTCTCTACTTAATGGTGTGAAGATGCATGATGATGAATTCATGTAAACCAGAGAATTCTTTCACTGTGGCAAAAAATGAAAGCATTAGAGCTTCAATCCTCAATTTATGCCTGAAGGAGAAACCTCAGAGATGTTATGAATGATTTTCCCCTCTATATTCCAATACAAACTGCAGAGCTCATCTGTGTTTGTAGCTGCTTGTGAAGTGTATTCTCTTCATGTTTTCAGAATTTGGAAGAACAGATGGTGAAAGCTCTTCTAAATAAACTGAGTCTCAACCAGGGCTCTCTACATGCATAAATCCCGGATGTTAAAGCCACAAAGAATCCAGGAGCTTCAGCACTGGTTAATGCTAACAACCACATCTCTAGCCTTGCACTATTGTGTCCTGAAGCGATACCTTTCAGTGTAGAAGTTTCAGAAAAAATCCCCATCAACTAAGGCTGTTATGAGCATGAGGCCAAATCATACAGAAGGCATTTGCTGGAGCAGCCAAGGGAAAATAAGCTGCAACACATTGGGCTTTCACACAAATCGTGGCTCTGCTGAGAATTCATGCAGACTATTCCACACCACCTTGGCTGTGAGGCTGAACAAAAGATGAGGTCATCACTCCTCCCAATTAGCCTAGTCCACCCCAGGTAGTCTTCAAAACAAAAATGAAATGAAAAAAAAACCTCAAACCAAATCCAGCACTGATGGCCTGAAGGGGGTCAGTCCTGTTTCAGTCACTAATTTATTCCTTACACAGAAGCTGAGTCACCTGTGATAAAAATCAGTTTCATTCTTGGAGCAGGGAGCTTATTGTGCCAATCAGAATAAGATGTGTTTTATGCTGTATTTTTGTCTTGGAGGCTCTGCTGGAAGCAGTGTCTTTTGGCACTTCTATGGACTAATTTAAGTGTGACTTTAGGGCTGTAATGGGTTTCAGGGAGTTGAGTGTTCATCACTTACAAAAATTAGATATTTAATAAGAAGCCCGTGAATTTTAGGAGCTTAAGTTTAGACTCTCTTTCAAAAATTGTGTCTCAGTTTAACATGAAGCAAATCTTTGGACAGCCTTGGACTTGTCAAGAATCAATTTAGTAGTGAAGCTGAATGGAGGGTTATTATATGCTGCTCCAAGCTTTTCTTGATCAGATTTCTGAAAGAAATGAAGGGGGAAGTGGCAAAGGGGAGGCTGTGCTCTGTAAACAGCATCTGTATCTTCCCTGCCTCAGTCCTCAAGGTTGGAGAAGTGATTTCATGGACTGGTTGTTTGTTCAGGTTACCCAGTTAGCCCAGTGTTTAGTCAGGCAGATTCAGGGATACTGAAATAACTTTCTAAGTAATCAGAAGTCACTGACAGATCTAGAAATAATCTGGCAAGTCCTAAAGGCAGATTTTTTTCTGTAGTGGATTTCCTTACTTCCATTGCATACTGTGTTGAATATTTTTTATAACAAAAGCACCTAGTGAAAGTCTGAGGTGGTTCAGATAGTATTCATTTTACAACCATTTCTGAATCTTTTGAGGAGCCACATTAAGTAAATTATGACCACTAGCTATTTTTAAGGGTACCAATGTATCTTTGTTTTTCTTTAATAAACCTTGTTAACCAGGCTCTAAATAATTTCAACTGTCTGTGGAATAAACCAGATTTCCTCAGACCTGATTAAGTTGGGAGATAAACCAAGCTTAAAAGCCTATTATCATTATTACTTCATGCAAATGCATTCAAACTTTGGTTTTGACTGTATATTTACGGGACACACTAAGTGTGTCACTACTTGTTCATTGTGGGTATTGCGTGAGCATAAAGGAATATTACCAATTACTTTTATAGTTGTGTGTACAGAAAGTGGAGATTTCTGTAAAATAGCTATAAGAGTTCTATTCCCTGTGAAGTTCAGCTGGAATACCTGCCTTTGGTTACAAACATGTGTTAATAGTTCTTCTTAGGTATGTGTGGGTTTTTTTAAGTGAAGGTTAATTTTTGGCCAATGTAGTTTATAGTTACCCTCCCAGAGCACCTGAACTACACTAAGAATCAGGGAACCTGCATCCATGTACCTGCCTTTTTACTGAAATTCTCTTCCAGTGCTTGGAAATTTCAGTTTAGGGATAGACCACTGCAGTGTTCCAGTCAACCTGATCAGTGTGAAACCCTGTCAGATGATGGCTTATGGGGGAGCTCATGCAGAGGGAGACAATGCTTGTTCTGAGTTAAATATAAGGAGTTTGAGGGTTCCTAACAGATCTCCATCACTGGTGTTTAGGCCTGCACGTATCAGGGGCTTGGTGGTTGTAGACAGAGTCAGTGTTGTTTTTTTTTTTTTTTTTTTTTTTTTTTTTTGGGTTTTTTTTTTTTTTTTTTTTTTTGGGTTGTTTCTGTTTTGTTTTCTTTAAGGAAAAATACGCCAAAAAAGTAAGTGATNTTTTTTTTTTTTTTTTTTTTTTTTTTTTTTTGGCTTGTTTTTTTTTTTTGCATGGGCCTGATGGTTCATTCAGCAGAAACTGGAGTACTTGTCTCAAGTGTCCACTTCACATTAGCTTTCATCAGAAAAGGTGCTCCAGTCACTTCTCTAATCAGCAGTGGCAGCAGCACTCTCCAAGTACCAGGAGGAAAACGTGCCTGGACCACTAAAGGGCAAGAGAGCAGCACCACATTCCCTGCTCTGCCAGCTGGAAACCTCTGCTTGGTTTGCTGCAGTTAAATGTGAACTTTCCCATGGGTGAGGGAGCTTTCCCTCCTGGAGGCACCCCAGGCTGTGGGAATATGTGCAAGGGGTGAAAAGAGAGGGTTTGGATTTAGGGTGTGTCCTGATGCTCTGCAGCTCTTGCCTGTGTGCCGGCTCCGCCCCAGAGCGGGTGCAATCCTGTGAGCCCAAGCTTTTGAAGGCTCATCCTCACTCTGAGAAAAAACCATGCAGACAGAGGGCTCATATGATGTTGCTGCCTGGCACTGAAAACCTCATGTCAGCCTCACTGACAATGGTTCTGGAGCTTTTCTTAAGGGTTTTTTCTCCCCTTGGTTCCTGTAGTTAAAAATATATGAGCTCTTGCTCTTAGCATCTGTAGTGATAGAGGAGTGCCTAAAGGTTATTGCAATGTGTTTGACCCCCTGATTTTAAACATGATCACCACCTGGGGTAGAAGTTACGTAGTTCATGCAATCTTGCATCATATTAGTTTCTGTCTGAGGAATTATTTAGAATTGTACTGGGTGTGGATATCATGCAGAGGGAGAATAGGACTTCATAATTTTGTTAGCCCAAGGGATGGGAAAGGTAAAGCTTTCATCTTAAAGGTAAACCAGAGAAGGTGTAAGAGACAACTGGGTGAAGAAAATGAACAGCTGGTGAAGGAGGGAGAGATGAAATAATAGGAATGAAAAACTTATATCTTCAGTAATTTCTCCACTCTTCTGCAAATATCAGGCTTGTGTTGCTTTTATTACTTTCCACTAGTGGTGTTGGAGGATTAGCCTTTCAGCTTTGGTCCTTTTTCTTAATTTTCTTTAAATTTGGTCAGTCTTCAGCTGGTAGCTGTTCCTGCCTTTAAGTCTGTGGAATGCCTAAGGTTTTGCAATATAGTAGTGTCAGGGCTATCTATGGCTCAGTAAAGTTTTTAGGAGTGTTCTTCAAGATAATCCTTTGTTTCTCACACTGCTTAATTTCAGTTGTAGCCTGAAGTTGCTATGAATATCTTTCTGATCTTTTTCAATTTGAATCTCTTTGGCACTGATTCTTTTCACCCTTGCTCCCCCTTTCCTTCCTTCATTGTTCATTTATTCATGTAATTTTCTCTTCTATATTTTCATTTCCAGTCAGGCATGCATTCTAAAGTTACTTTACCTCTGGAATAAGAGATCTCATCATACTTATGGGATATTATCCAGTTTCAATTCACTTATATGTAACTTTTCCTAGGCTTGCATAATATCTAATATGGCATAAGATTATTTTTTTAGTGTTTAGATTTTTGGGTGTAGGCTCCATCTGGTCTAAAGTCCTCATTCAATAAAGTACCTGTATTTTGTTTATGTCCGTCTGCTTTTACTGTAGCACACCAGAAGCAGACAGCTTTGTGGTAAACAATGATGTAGAACAGTATCTGGAAAACACTCCTGGATATTTTCTACTGCTTCCTGCACCAGAATTTCAAGCTCTGCTGGGTCCTCAGAAGGATGATGTTAATTTGACATGCTCAGGTTTGGGACCCACTGAGGCCTGAAACAATATTTGTTCTTCCATACCTCAGATATGATTTTTGTAGGGTAATAATGTTGACCAGTAACACTGAAATAGCTGGGAAAAATGTAGCTTCTGTTCTGACACTGGTGGGGAAAAAAAGGTTTATTTGTAAGCAGAATCATTCTTGTTGCACATTGTACAGCAGAGCTTCTGCAGCCCTCACTGCCTCCCCTGGTGTGTGGAGGGAAGACTGCCCAGAGCCGGGGTGGGCCTGTGCGGGAGGAAGCCAGTGTGGTTGTTTACAGTGGGAAAGCTGGAAGGATTTCCTCATTGGAAACATGAAGACTGTGGGTTTTTCCTGTGGAATTCCATGGAAGTATGAGATCGTCTTGGCTGGTGGCTTTTCTAGCACTGCAGCTGTAGTGGGCCCATGCTGGTGGTGCCAAGGAGCTGTTAGGAACAGATCCAAAGCTGGAGATGGACACTTGACACACTTTGGGGTAACTGCAAGAAAGTCCCTTTTTCATAGAGGAAAGACAATCCTGGGCCATAGATTGGCACCATGAAGCTGACTGACACTGTTTTGGTCTTGGAAAAAACTAGTCTGCATTTTTAAACACATGCCAGGATGTTCAGTAGGCAGTTTTAAGGCTGAGAGTGTGACTTGCACCACAAGGCTGTTGAAGGTGATACTTACTTGGCTGATGCCCTTTGTGGCACTAGGCTGTCTTTTTCTTTTAATCACTTGAAAGGCATGAATAAAGCGAGAGATAATTGCTATATTGGCCAACTTTTCTTTTGTATTGTTCAGAAACTTGCATTCCACTATGTGATCATGATGTAAAAAATGTATAGGTTACCAAGGAAAAAGCCCCCTAACACCAATAAAACAGTATTTAAGCAAACATGTTCAGCTGTTTTGTCTAATTCTCCTGAACAGTAGTATCTACCACAAAAACTAGTTGCTGAGCTCAAGGAAGGACAGGATTTCATTATCTGAAAACTGATAGGTATTAGGACCAAGGCTGTGGAATAAAATAATATTTGCTTACAAAATTCGGGTCAGCTGGAGAATTTTGAAGTTCTTAAAGACAGTTTCTAAAATAAAATTTTGACGAGTCCTTTACAGTTGACTAAGCAGGACTCATGTCTGTTGGGATTATATTGCCAGAGATGAGCTTGTTTGTATTAAGTTACTTAAAATGCTCAGAGCTGGTTTGCTTTAAGATGTCAAAAAAGGCTATTTTCCACTTTACTAGAAGGAAGTAGGGGAAAAACAATTTTGTCTGTAGAAGTATAGAATCACAGAATATGCTGAGTTGGAAGTAGAATTTTCCAATCACTACTGTAGCTTTCAGGATGTTGTCTTGGTTCTCTGAAGTTCATAGTTAATATTTGTATCCTAAGAATTCTCAATCTCTGTGAAAATAAAAATTGCGAAAGCGCACGTGTAATGTTTGTGCATTGAAAATACAGTTCTGAATATTGCTGCATTTGTTCTACCCAAATGCACACAGCACTCAGGGTGTTACAGGGCTCATGTTACTTGATAGCTGATAGCAAAATACAGAGGAAAAAAGGAAAGAAACCTATTGAACAGACTATCCTTAGCTCAGCAAGGCACTTGAATAAGTTTCTAGGTGAAAAGGGCATGAACTGCTCTCAGGGCTTCAAGGCAATTAGTTTAGTGGCTTAAGTTATACACAGGGTTCATCAGTGGAGATAGCCCTAATGTTGTTACTATGGAAAAGTTTAAGCTTTTAACACGGCAATATAAGTGTTTACTTCCAATGGCCCCTGTTTGCAGTGAGGTTACCAAATAGTGCACTTCTCTGAGGAAGTTATCATAGTGATTGGATATTTTTTTGTACAGTGTCTTTTTGGACTGGCTCTGCTTTATGGCCAGGATTCATTCCACTGTTTTCAACCTTAGCAAAATGCTCTCCATAGTTCAGTGTAAATGGTCAGTTATTACTTTTGAAACCTGAAATGTTTAGCAATATTCCAGATTTCCACCTTTCCTCACATTTTGGCCTTCATTCTGAATATGTAGTCACTACATTTTGACTATATATTACATTTCATTTTGCAAGCAGTGTTTTATTATATTAAGTCAGATAGAAGGAATAGCTTCACATTTATCATAAGTGACTTGCACATTCAGTTAAACACTGTGTGCTATTGAGTAGTTTAAATCTCCAGTGTATAAACTGTAAATTAACATTAAAGGCCTCTCTTAACATCCATTACTCTGTTTAAACAGTCATGCAGAATTACTAGTTGTCAGTAATTTCTTCTTGAATACAAATATGTCATTTGTTCTAATGTTGTTGTAACTCTCTTGATCTGTGTGTCATGAAAAAAGTATCTTAAAATAGGGAAATGGTGAGTGCAATGGACAATTGAGACTCTTATTGCCATTTAGCAGAAGCTTCAGGTTTGCTTGCAGCTCATATTGTTAATTTTCCTAAAAGCCAATGATATTTTGGTTGCTAAGCGTGGTCTCAGATGATAAATACCCTTCCTGCTGGGACCACTGATTCAGCCTCTTTGGTAGTCTTGTGAAGACGTGAAGTAGGACTTGTCTGTCATAAAGGATGACTTTCTTTACCAAGTAAAGTAGCCCTTTAAGGCATCAGGGTAGAACAGTGTGAAAAGTATTTGCTGCAGACTTTTTTTATAAACAGAGAATTTCAGACCCCAGAGCTCTCCATTTATCACATTGTACAAATGTGAGAAACTTGGACATTGGCACAATAAATAAATCAGTAACCCCCTGTACAGTACATTGCAGGATGCATTTCAGAGTAGAATCTAAGAGCAAAACTGTTGAAGAGCTTGTCATTTCTGGTTCATGTAGCAGTTGTGAAAAACAGCTTTGCATCTTCATAGTAGTACAGCACTTTATTGATTTCCAGTATAATATACGGATTGGAATTCATGCTTCCCAAAAGCTTAGTAAGCCTGGTGATGAGCCCTCAATACCTCCAAAGACTGAAATAAGAAACTGGCTACTGAAGTCAGGGCAGTGTTAGTACCTACCCCAATATCTTCTTGCTGTGTTGCCACATATTCACCTCTCTCTGCCTGCTTCCCCTTCCTCTGTTCTCTGCTGTGTCCTGTGCACGCTCTGCGGTGCACAGTACTTGGCCACAAAACCTTCCCTCCTTTTCCATTCTCCATCCCTTCTTGTAACCTGCTGCACATCTTTTCCCAGCCCATACAGCTAAACAAAGCAAAGCACAGACTTGGAAATTCATTAGTTCTTCTAAGAACTTATTATGATGCCTGAATATTATTTGTTTTAAACCACATGGGGATTATGGTCCTTTGAAGTTCCTTGATTAGGGTTTAGGAGAAAATAAAATGCCAGTTTAAGCTTCTGATCTTTTGTTACAACATGTACAACTCCATTGTGTTCAAATTTATGCTTAAAATGGCTGTTCTAGAGTCACGTATAATCAGAAATTAATTACACTGGAAAAGAAGAACTAAAACTTGATTATATTTGTATTTTAGGTTTTATTTTTGGTGAAATTAAGACCTATTCATCTTTAGGACTATTAATAGAGACAGTTTGATTTTTATTCTTCTAGATCACAAATTTCTTCTTGCTCATTGTCTTTGTATGCTAAGAATGATCTTTCTTAATAACTCCTGATGTTTTGACATTCTTAGTAGGAACATCATTGTGCATAGTTAGTTGAAACTTGTGCAGTGAGAAAAGGCACATGCTCTAACAACAGAAGCTTGACTCAGTCCCTGGTTTTGCACTGCTTAGCCCCTGTGTGCCAAAGCTGATCTGTTGTAATGATTGATAGTATATGGCAGCCAGCTGTATGTATGGTTGAGCAATTGGTTATCCATTTACTGTGTTTATGCAGAACAATGAACACTTTGATACTTCTCTCTTGGTTTTTTTTTTTTTCATATCTAACCACTGCAGTCCTCATTTCTCGTGTGACATTGAATGCCCAGCATAAGTGGAGAGACAGACAAATTTATCCTTAGAGCAGGCAGTCTTAAGATATAACTGTTTTGCAGAAATATTTGATTAGAAACAACTCTTCTTAAACAGTAAAAAACGGAAACATTTGAGTTCTTAAATCAAACTGTATGTTTAGAATGATCTTTCAAAACAAGAAAACCTTCCCCCCATTTAAGCTTTGTGTGTTGCCAAGCTGTAATGACAAATATGGAATAACTGCTGTTTTAAAATAGTGGTTCTGCCCATTCAGTGCTGCCATTAAGGGTGTTTGTTGCTGATTTCATACGTTTCGATATCTCCTACGATCAGTGTTCAGTTTGTGGCAGCCTAGCGAAAACCCTCTGTGGACCAGGCTATAAGGTGCATTTAGAAAGCAAATGTTTGTCTGGGTGTCAGGAAAAGTCTATACTGTGAGCATGAATGAGCATTATCTATCAAGACTGAGGTGCTGCAATGCATGTTTTAAGCATTTTCAGATCACATACTCCTTGGACAAGTGATCTTCTGTTGCTTCTTTATAAATGTAATAGCTACTGAGTAGTTATGTATGGATCTTGTCAGGACCAGCTGTAGAAAAGTGCTGTCATCATGTGAGCATGAATATTAGGAAGCTATTTCTCTCCATTCCAACTTACTGAAGACTCTAACATTCAAAGGCCTGTGTGTACATGTGAGGGGCACAGTACAGTCAAGTGCTGAGATAAAACATGACTGTAATAGATTTACAGTGGGCTGGTACTGCCCTATGTCTTTATAGTAACAACTGCTACAGTCAGAAAACCTGCATATGGTTGTAGATATATGGATATGATAGCAAACTATTTTCCTGGGAGAAGCAGGCATTTAGTTGCTGAAATCTAAATTTTCTTTGATTTTTGTGCTTAGTACATTTTTTTGACCACCTGTTCCCATAACAAGACCTTTTTTCCTTTTAGTCTTCTTTCTTGTGATTCACATTACACTACTCATGCCAATGAATTCTTCTGGGGTTGACCTGCAGTGCGTTGAAGCTGGAGTTTGTAACCTCCTAATCCTAGGTCTCCTTCCTGAATATCTTCCTTGCCTGTAGCCTGGATGGAGCCTGTGCTGTCCTGTGTTGGCACTGGCATGTGAGCAGACGATTCATAGTTTTCGGTCAATTCATCATTATTGATGATATAATCTGTGTCACCATCCTTCAGTTGATCCTGTATTCAAACAAAGAAAAAGATCTGTGGGAGAGAGACTCTTGAGGGGGATTTTTGTTGAAGCTTAAATGAACAACAGCTCTGATGCAATTTCACTTTCATTTTATTTCATTACTTGCTTATTTTCTCAGGTGTTCATTTACAATCTTGTTGATTAAAGCCAATAATTGCTTACCATGTTCTCCTCTCAAGCAATGTTGAGACATATAACCTACCCTTCAGATGTTTTAGACAATTTCAGTGCTTAAATACTGCTGATGGGTAGCCAATACTTTCAGCATCTGGATGAGTTATTTAGAATATGTCACTCATATTTGAAACTGTTAGTATTTGGTGGCTATTCATGAAAATACACCTTGTTGTCTTCTTCACACTGAAGAAATTGTATAATTCTTAGTGGTAACAGTAAAAAATTTTAGAAAACAAAGTGACAGGTTTTGGCTAACACCCTGAACACAGTTAACCAAACTGGATACTTACCCCATATGCACTGGGGCTGGTCAGGAGCCTGGCAACAGGGTTGCACCATTTAGGTAACGTTGATGTGAGAGGTGGCCCAGAGTGAGTTAAGATAGGCTTTAGATATCTGTGAGGTTTGTTAAAGGATATTTCCCATAGAGATACTGGTTCCAACCTGCTGCTCTATTACACTAAGAAATTTCATTTCAAAGCACAAGAAAATCATCTAATTGAATGGAAATATAGAAAATACTATCTCTTTACTCCCCCATTACTGCATACATTCACCTGTCATCAGTCTTGTCTAATCTTTTTCAGTAAGAGGAAAAAACCAACCTAAAAACTCCTCCAAAACAAAACCCAAACCATTTGATGCTCAAAACCCGGCTTGTAAAAGGGTACCAGAATGGCTGAAGGGAATGTCATGGGATACATAATGCAGCAGGAGCTGAAACACTGGAAGTGTGTACTAGATTGTCTGCTGTTCAAATTGCATAAGAAATCACACTTGGAGCAAGACGTAGAAGAGTAAACAGGACAATTTAAGGTGCCATTCTATCAGCTAATTTATATAAGAACAGTAGTGAATGTTTTCTTAAATACATATATTCAGCCTTTTGCAAAATCAATGCATTTTTTCAACAGACAAAGTGTATTTCATCAAATATTAAGTTCCTTTATTGCTGGGAGTGTATGTAAGTTGCTCTCTGTAATACTTTACATTCAGCATTCAATGCATTTCTTTTACACTTCATACATCAACACTTCCTTATATAAAATTATATAAGTTAGGAGCAGGCTTTATGCTCTTGTCTCATACCTGTCTTTCCAGTCTTTTCATCCAGAAGTGCTTTATTGAGATAAAAGAAAAAAACCTGCTCATCTTGAGCAATTACCTCATCTGCGTATCTGTCAATAACTGTTCTCCCATGAGTCCTTCAAGTTGACTTATCTTTTCTGCTGCTTTTACTCACAAAGTAATTTTCAGTGTTCTTTAGGAAGCAGATCTGTCAGCTATTTTTGCCCCTAGGGAAAATTTACTTTATTGATTTGTCATCCCACTTTCTCTCCCCTGCTCCTCTCTTGCTTTCTTGCTTGTGCCATCTTTGCCAGTCTTTCTCCCTGCCTCCTTAAAGAAGAAAGGAACAAATGTACCATTGAGTAGTGATTTAAGTTCTGCAGCAGTATTGTAGAAATACTGAGGAGACAACACTAGGTCTTGGGCCTATCCATACCGGTGCCTCCTTTTCTTTCATTGTTGGCTGTTTATGGTATCACCGCTTTGCACACAAAGCACAAATTCTTTATCCTAAAGAAATGTAAAACATGGTTCTGATCTCAGTTAAAAATTGAAAGGCTAAACAACTGTCCTGTACACTACAAACATGGAAATTGTTCTACAGTGGTGTTCCTCTGTCTGTTTTTTCTACTTATTTTTAAAAGTTAAGCTGCATCTGTCAGAAGATTGGGTGATTTCTTCATCCAAGGTCATATACTGAGTTAGTGTGAAAAATTGAGTCTACTTGAGAAAAGATGGTGAGATTGTCATATAAATTCTTATCAGAACCATGATAAAGGTGAGAATCTCATCAGATCAAATTGTGTGGGGAAAGTTTAGATTTGTCTCATTTCTGTTAGAGTAAAATGAAGCCAAACCATCTTTTCTGATCTATTCCCAGTATTTTCTGAAACCTCCAAACTGCCAGGCTGTTAAGAGCTATTATTAAAAAGCAAAGTATGAAAGCCATTAATTAGAGTTGCTCTGTTTTCAGCACTTCAGAAAAATCTAATTAAAAGGCTAAAAATGGAAGTACAAGCCTAATTCTATGTTTTTAATCTTTGGAAATATTTGCTTTGTTATTACAAACAACTTGAATTGTTTGAACTGAGTTGTCAGACTGAGCGTGAAAAACACAGGCTTGTAATGGAAGTTGCATTTGATTATACTGAGTTCTGTCTACTCTGTTCTTTCATTCTCTTCCAGAATAAGTAATTGAAGATGAATATTACTCTACCTTTCTTAATCTGATGATGTCTGAGCTAGGCCTTACTTGTAAGCAGCCTTATAACTACATAATGAGCTTTTATCCCGCTCTGTCAAAATGAGTCCTGTTTTTGCCCATTCTTGCACAGAGCCTTGACCACAGAGTAGCAGGGCCTGCATGCTAAAGCAGACAATCTACCCAGCCACCACAGTAATCTTCAGTCCTTTGAGCCACTACTACTTTTAGCATAAACTTTTGTTTGGTGTGTTTAGCTGGTGTTTATGTATGCGGATATTCTGAAGCTGAGTGATTACTTCATTTTGCAACAGGTTCTCTAAATCCCCTTCCATTTGCATTTGCTCTGACATATTCATTATGCATTGTCCATGCCTCTGCTCTGAAGCCTCTTGAGATGCAGTTTAAAGTGAATGCAATTTTCTTGTGCTTGTTGTGATGATTCTGTAATAAATAATTTATCTTTGTTCCTTATTTAACTAGTTATTATTCTGCCCACTCAAGGAACTTAAATTGCACTGGCCTATTTTTCATTGTTTTAATAACCTATGCCATAAATGTTTCCTCTTTATTGTTGGCACAGTTGCTTTATAGTATTACAGACATAATCACATAATTTAGGGTAGCATAGAAGAGGAAGAAAAATCCATGTGCAGTGCTGGCATTTCAAAAGAATATCAGACGTGGGTCTACAGCATTTTAAGGCTGGCAAGAAGCCTTATCACACTCCAGCTGCTCTGGTTGCATCTCCAGGGAAATGTAATTTAAATAGTGTAATAGCAAAAGGTAGATTTTTGCACTAAGGCTGCTTTAAAAATTGGAAGAAACTAAGTGCAAACCTCTTGGCATAACTTGGAAATGACAGTTGGACCAAATTCATACCTGCCTAATTCAGGGATAGGGAGAAGATAGGGAAGCACTACTTTGCACTTCAGCCCTCCCTGGGCAGAACAGCTCACTGCACATCTGTGCCATACAACAGCCTCTGTTAAAGAACCTTTTTGCATCTTGTAAAGGTGGCAACTTCTAAGTTGTGAAACTGGATTAAGAGTGCCAATATAGGCATGTGTATAGAATTTTAATCCATATACAGTGCTGGAATGTTACCATGCCCTACTTTTATAATCAAATACCCTTTTCCCCATTGATCTCCAGGCTTCTGTTCTCAGTTCACATGCCCAGAAATGTTTACCCTGGTTTGCATGATTGCTGTTTGACCATCCCTTTGCTCAGGTAGTTTCAGTCTTACCAAGCACAGTTCCTCTCCCTTTCTGTCTCATTGACACCAGGCTCAATATCTAAATCTATTTCCCCATTCCTGATTCAGCTTCTGTCTAGTCTGAGTTTGACTGATCCAATGTCCCCTGCTGTGCTGCCCAACAACAAGCAGAGAAGGCAAGGCCACTGCAGACAGAACCCTTCACCAGTGTCTGCACCCAGTAGCCCAAAGTTACACCACAGGCAGGGGGTTTGCTGTGGCTGAACAATTAAAATAAGGACTGCGGGAGGGTACAGTGTGCTCAATAGCAACAGGACCTTCAGAATTTAGCTCTTGAAACTGAGAAATGATTTGGTTAATCAAACACTTTCAAAAAAGCCCAAGTTTCCAATATGAGTTTAGGCTGGACTTTCAAAGAAATTGCAAAGGGCATCTCCAGGTTGGAATGTGAGATTTTTGCTGTAAGTGCAATATATTTAAAAATAATCTCATGAGGATTTATCAGGAATCAAGCCATTGAATTGTGGTTTGTTTTTTTAAAAAATATTTTCTGAAACAGACATCTAATATGGAAATCCTCCTGCATAGCTCCTGCTTCACAGAGGTACAGGTAGCCTGGAAGAGCATTTTCAAGTGAGAAGTGTCAGGTAAATTTGAGAGGCAACACTACTGCCATTAGCCATATTGCAGAATGTTTAAGTTTTCCATTATACAGAAAAATTTGAGACATAAAAAAAAGTTTTGACTTTATATTAGGACAAAAAATCAGAACCTAAAACTTCCTGTGACCAAACTTTGTTAAATTGACATGTTCTGTCAAATTTTGGGGATGTTGGCAAAAATCACGATCTTTTTGATAAAATAGCATTAGCATGTTCAAATAGGTAAAGATATTCTGGCAGAAATGTTGTGGTTGTTTTGTCTTGGACTTAAGAGGTTCATTTTCCTTTTGTTGCAGGAGCAGGGTCCTAGTCCAACTGTGGCTCTATGAAAAGTATCATAGTAAGAGAGAAATAACTTGTTTGGGGGGGAGAGGAAAAACCCCCCTCATAAATTAACAACAACAACAACAAAATCCCAACCCAAGCGCCCCACCCACCCCCTCAACAAAGTGGCAGATGTGGTTCCAGGTGGAAATACCTGTGGCAGTTCTGTAAAGGCCCGCATTTGGCCCCAAAGGTGGTTTGCATTTTGCCTCATCGCATAATGGGGGCTCTGTAACTGAAGGCAATCCCATCCTCATCAAAGGCAAATATGCTCACACTGTATTTACCATTAGAAAGTCCCAAAGTACAGGAATTCTTGTGATACTAGTTAAAATTACATAGACCAGAGGATGTTTGCTACTATCAAACTGCTCTAAATGCACATTTGTTACATATGTTGTTTGATATTCTAATGCTAGGTGCTATATTTCTGCTGCAGGCATGAGTCTCTAGAAGTTAATGTCACCACTTCCCCAATCCATCCTTTGTGCAATATTTATAAGATTTCTTGAGATTTGCAGCCTTTTGTCTTACTGTACTTTTTCTGAATATTTTTGAGTCTCAATTTGCAGATTACTTATGAGTTTTTACTATTATTTTTGTTGTGTTCATGAAGACATACACATAAGAAAGGTATGAAAACAAAGATGTAATTTCTATATTTTTCCATTTCTTTTGTGTAATAAGGAGAACTCACATTTTGCTCTTTGTAAGAGTTTAGTTTGTGTGTGTTATTTTTTTGAAGGATGATTTGGTATAAGTTATGTGTTAGCCTAAAGAGCAAACATTTCCATTTTGGTAGTGTTTGAGTGGGAGCAGGCAAACCATGAAACTTTTTTCTGGCTGGGTTGTGCACGTGGCTGACTCCTGCTAACAGCTGACTGAGATTATTTGGGTGCTGTAGAGCACGGCTTGTGTGCGTGACTGAGCTGGGGAGGCACAGAGACATCGCCAGCTCTGAAGTGCACATACAGCAGGTTAAAATGACCCAGAGAAGGAGAGGTGTTTTAGAGGGAGCTCTCCTCCTACCTCTAGCAAGAGAGGATGCTGCACATGCTCTCATTTATCATGGAATTTTTAGAGGATGGGGGGTTATCAGTATAGACTGGTAGAAAAATTGGGCGATGGTTGTATTAGATTTAATGGTTAGAATAACAAATGTGTGTTTGAAAAGCCCGTGAGATCTACGGTGATTTAGCATGAAAAGATAAATTAATCTGCACTGTGGAGAAAGCTCAGGAGGAATTACTAAATCTGATATAAATTATATTTTAGTTTTAACTTATAGCTGTCACTAACAAATTCTGCTCTAGTTCTTTGTGACTTTTTAAAAATCTTTTCAAGGAGTGGTTTAAAAAAAATTAAGAAGTCCTGCTACTGCTGTAACTTAAAACACTAGACAATTGATGATAAAAGGAATAATACTGTAGCTCTGCCAAGCCAAATAGTCAGGTATTTTTAAAAAAGATTAATTCTTTCTTTGTCTTTCTCATGCCTGAAAGAAGGGAGAGTAATGAAAGTCAGTATTAATGAAATCTGATTCCATGTGTCTTTACAGGAAAGTCTGTCTGACTTAAATTTCAGGCCCAGATGTAATGTCAGGCCCTAAGAATTAACTCTGGCTTTTTTGCAGAATATGGCTAAATATTTGCTGCTTTCAACTTTGAAACTGGAAGCATTGCAGAGATGTGGGCAAAATGGAGGAAGTTAGTGGAACTGATCTTAGTCACTTCTTTTTATATATAAGTAGCTGCAGACTGAAAAGTGGCTTGTTCTCTTACATGTACTGAGTAAAATGTCTGGGGTATTTACAGACCATAGTCTTAGTTGAGAGCTCCCCGAGGCAGAGCAGAAAATTGAGACATCTTACTCAAATTATTTGAAGTCTATTATATCCTGAATATAACACCTCCATGTAAGTAAAAATCAGAGCTCTAAATTGAAACCTGCTTGTATAATTGATGAGTGGTAATGCAGCTACTCTTGAAAATAGAAGGATAGGGCATGCAAAGGATGGAAGAATACTCATGTAAGATTCAAAAGAAATATATGAAGAGACAAATTAACATTAGAAAGAGGTTTGGAGGATGCAACTATGTGAGGCAGATAAAGAGTAGAAGAAAAACCTTCCCTGCCATCAGTTGTATAGTAACAAGGAAATGACCCTTCCTCTGATAAAAAACCAGCAACCACCCCTCAAAATAGCCTCCCAACCCTCCCCAAACAAAACAACCACCACCACCAAAATCAAAACCCCAAACCAATGAATACCACCAAAAAACTTACAACCAACTAAACAGCACCACCAAAGATGCATGAGTCAACTACACACACAATGACTGTTGCAAGGCAAGACTGTTGCACTAATCACATCAGTGTTGATGATATGTATGGGACTTCTCTGAAAAATGTGTGTGATTTTAAGTCAACATGATTGGTATCCCCTATCTTCAGACACCTTACAGCAGGATATCTGACAGACATCTACCCAGGCAGTCTTACTTTTTCATCAGTAAAGAGAAAAGGCATCAATCCACCACTGTTAACTCCAGCACTGTAGGATAAAAGTAATTGGAATGAATTGAGATTAGAATGTTTCTTTCCCTTAAGGGACTGCAAAAGAGCCTAAACAACTAAATTAGGCTTAGATGCCTAATAATTATGTATCTAAATACTTGGTGAAATGAATCTCACTCCAGGACACGAGGATATAGAATTCCTAAGGCAAAATATAAGAAATCAAACACAATGTCTTCCATACCAAGGAAATTAGGATTGTATGAAAGGCATTCATTTTTATAATTAGAAAATACTATATTAAGTACATCTAGAAGAAAAAGAAAGATAAAAAGCATATAAATGTCAGTGTAATAAATATGGCACCACACCCAGCAAAAATTTCAAAATTGTTAAGCTTGTGAAAACCTGAGTAAACATGGGATTCATAAAAAGAAATTTGACCTTGGAAAACTTAAAAAGATTTCCTGGCATGTTTTAAGCCATAGAAATTTCTCAGGACATTGCAAAACTGCTCTACCCGTGGCTTGGCAGTAGGGTTTCTTTCCTTGCAGAAAAGGAACTTCTGCATATGGTACATTTAACATGATTACAGAACAGGAGATACCATTGGTATGAGTAAGCTAAGTTACTGCATTAGAAAGGATGAACACTGTTGTGACCTGGCCCTGCATAGACCCTTAAAGCCTTAGAAAGTCTCTGGTGCCAACTGCCTCAGGTGAGATCACTTGGAAGCTTTTCACATGAAGTGCAGCTTTTGCATAAAATACTTGAACCCTGGTGCTGGCAGAGGGAACTACTTTAGAAGCACAGGTTAGTTAGCAGGGGTTTCTGCACTCTGTGTGGAAGATTGTTTCAGGAGTTTGTCCTTGGCATCACCATCTGGCAGAGGAGTATTCAAGAAAACAGATGTGTGAAGAATGAGGACTGGCAGTGGTTACACCCCTTGTTAATGACAGTTTCATACCAGTGGCACCACAAATCTAATCATTTGCAGGATGCAGAGAGAATAAACCTTAAAAATTAAATGCAGTGAGGTATAAATACAAATTGTTTTTGATCAAGTGAATTACTTCAGTATCACAGAGGACGAGAGCTAAGGTCTGATTCCAATGAAGTGAAAGCTTTCAGAAATCTTTCATCAGTAAATTATATCAGGTACAATGAATTTGCACCAAAACAGCTCCCGAGGATAGCAATAGTTGTAGTGTCTCTACCTTGTAACAGGAGAACCTTGGGACCAGGAGAGTGGTGGAAGTACAGGGTAACAACAGAGTAATGTGAACAAGAGTTTTCAAACAAATGAGCATCATTCTACTCAAACTAAAATACTGCAGTGAAAACAAGGCAAGAAAAGGGCTGCTAGAACTTTGTGAGCAACAACTGGAAAAATTGTCTTGCTACAGGTCTCTGGTGATGCAGATGGAGGGCTAAAGCCAATGCACCAAAATTGTTCAAATAGAAAAATCATTATTTGGCATTTTTTTCAGGAAGTCAGATGAGATATTTCATCAAATACAGGAGATATAGCAGCACAAAAATGGTTAAAATAGTTCATGGATCTGTGGAGATGGTTTTTGAGAAATCTCCAGCTTCTGCATTGCCAAGAGTCAAAGGATGCTTTCACAGTTTTAAAGGTACAACTTGAAAGAAAAATATGATCCCTTACGAGAAAGATCTTTTAAAGAACTTTTTTTCCTGCAGAATTTAGTAGAAGGATGAGCAACAAATGTGGAAGAAGGCTTGGAGGAACAATGTCTCTTTTAGTCTGATGCTTGTTTGTTTTGTAAAAATACTAAAAAAAGAAGAAACAGAAGTGATAATTCACTATATCTTTTAGAAAAGAAAAATCTGTATAAAGATAATAGAATCTCCTTTCCTTTATCAGAAGACTGTGGGATAAAGAGCAAAAAAGGAAATTGGTGACACATCAGAAGGGAACAGTGGCTCCAAGGAAAATGAAAATTCTGAAAAATTTTTTTTTAGGATTGTTTGGTATAATAATGAGGGTAGACTGGAGTGTTATTCTCTTGGCCCAGTTTGAGTGTACAAACAGAACTTGTAATCAGAGATGTGTGTGCCCGTATAGAATGTAAAAGCAGGATACCAATGTAACCTGTGCTGGGTGAAACCCTTGAGCAAGCTGACAGCAACTGTATAACATACAGTGTAGTCATGGAAAGATACCTTTGCTGTTTTGAGCTATTGTGAGAAACCATGCTCATTCCAGATATGGAAGTAGATTCAAAAGCTGTGTGGCAAGATCAGGACATGGTGTAGCATTTTGCAGAAGCGTATTTTATTCAGTAGCCATACCTGTACTTCTGGCCAGATGGGTAATGAGTAAGAGGTGCTGGGACTGGCTTAAAATAAGCAGTCTTTACATCTCCCTGTGCTGAGATGCTGAGATGCTGAGAGCAGGACAGCCTTTGTAAAGTCTTGCTAATACAAAGCCTGTTTAGTTTAATATATCCTCTGAAAATCTCTACTCCTGTGAGCAGATTGGTCCAAAGATTGTCTTCAGATTCTCCAACAGCTTTTTCCAATGTGTAACCGATGTTACAGACACAATTAGCTAGCTGGATGAAGTTGGCAGTCTCTAATGGGTTTGTGAAGAAAGCATATCAAGAAGTGGAGGGCCCATTGTTGAAGATGTAAAGACACATTGCCCAGGAATAGGTTCTGCTGTAATCCAAAGAAAGCAGCCTTCTGGCAAGCCAGGTCTTTGCTGTTGTAGGCATGTTTTAATACAGAGAAAGACCAGCTAGAAAGCCCTCACCAAATAATGTTCCCTAAGAGATATGCAAATTCTGGTGCAAAGAACAATTGAGGACAATTAATTATGGCACTTATCTAAGAAAAAAACCAGATTACTGAACATGGAAAGAAATAGGAGGTATTTATCCTAATATTAGTTTAAAATTCTGAATAGGTAAACCAGAATACTTTGTTCATGAACAGTGGTAGATTAAAATAACACAACAGACAATACATATTAAGAGAGCAAACTGCCTTTTGATCAGCAGAGCAGCTTATCAAACATAAATCAGAAACAGGAAAAGCACATGCTAGATCTCCAGCCGGGATGGCTCATCCCCCTGCTCCTGTCACTGCACTAGTCTGGAGCAGGATAACTGTCTTGGCTTTCCATGAGCCCGTGGATGCTATCAAACAGTGTGAGTGGAGACAGTGAGCTGTGGTGGGCGAAGCTGGAGGGACATGGGGTAGCATGTGGGTGGGAGAAAGACAGGTTTTAGCAAGTATGCAAGTGACTTCTGTGGTTGGCATCATTCCCTTCTGGTTATTACCAGTCTACACACATGCACTGGTGCTGCCCCTGACACAAATACAGACAGTGACAGAGGTGGGGAAAAGTATCATACAGCATGAATGAGCATGAGATTTTCTCATTGTGTGTTTTATTAGAGGTGAGAAGTCACTTAACATTGTAAATGGTCAAAAATTATGCTGGGTTGCCTTTTTTATTAGTGATTTATAACTAGTTTAAAATTACATAATAGAAATCCTAAAAATAAATTTTCTGGTGTTTGGTAGAAGAAGCTTTCTCCAGCCTCTGTAATATAACCATTGCCCTTTTAGGCTGTATTTGGAACTTTTTTCCTGTGGCTTTTAAGGAAGAAGACAACTGTAATACAGGGACAAATAACATGTATTTAACCTACATATAGGGCTGTTCAGAATGTTTTTATAGAAAATAGATCTTGTCAGACCAATATGATTTTATCCTGAGATGAAATTACGAGTCTGATAAAAATGACCTGCATTTAATAAGCTTTGTTAAGGCATTTGGAATGATATTATGATAAAATTCTCTCTCTACAGTGTCAATAAGACACAATTAAATTGGTTAAGAATTGGCTGGTTGATAGATCTAAAATAGTATTTGCCACTGGAGAGCTGCCATGAATTGGTGAGTGTTTCAGTGCAGGTTAGAGAGGTCAATGGAAAATTTAATATTCAATAATTTGACCACTATGAAGTTGCTCACGAAAGAACATGTGGATAATGCAGACTAAATCATGATAAGGACAGAGCAGTCATGTAGCCATACCTTGATTACTTGGCAAACTGTTCTCATACAAAGGTTTTCTCTAATTGCATTCCTGAAAATAAGCAATGAGGGCCAAACTTCCCTGCAGTGCTTGTGGCTTGTAGCACCGAGACTTTTCATGAGCTCTAAGGAAAGCAATGCATGGAAACAGTGAGTAGAGAGTAAAAGTAGCATGCCAGTCCTCTGTGTTAGACAGGCATAAGACCAGAGCTGGAGTACAATGTTCAATGTGGTGGTCCATGTTTTAAAGTGGTTATCAAAAAGTTGGGAAGTTTGTAAGAAAGAGCCCACTCATTCTTCTCACAAAATACTAAAAATAAAGGAAAAATTAAAATAGTGACTTGATGAACTCTTTAAGTACCTTTTAATGAAAAGAACCCAATATGATACTGGAATGTACATTGAAAAAATAAGTGAATGCAGGCAAAAAACTAAATCTGTGCTTAAAGATACAAGATATTTTAACAATGACTAAACAGTGGTAAATGTTCCTAAGGGAAGTAACTAAATCTTCATTGCTGGTATTTTCTCATCAGGAATGGATACCTTCATGACACTTGGTGTCCTTTAGCATGCACAAATTTCTGAAATCAATACAAGATGAAACTTAAGTGCCTCTGACAGCCAGGAGTTCAGACTTTATAATGTAAGAGACCATGTGCAGCCGAAAATTTAGGCTTTATTAATTTAATTTGTTGACACCTTTAGAAGGTATTCGTCACTAGTGAAGTCACAGATGTACTTATTCAAGTTACTTCCCTCTGCAGTGTTAGTTGATTTAGTATCTGAGGAAATATTTACTCTTCAAATTATATGGTTGTTTTGTGTTCCTAGTTGTCCTGGTTTATGTCTGTGTGACTACACTTGCTAAACTCTCTCTAGCTACTTAGCTCTGCTTCATTTATCTTGCTAGCATTCTGTAGGAGCACATCATCTAAGCTCCTCTTTGTTCTCCAGCAGTGGAATAAGTACTTCTTTGTCTTTGTGTATGAACCTGTAGTTCTTCAATGAGTGTTACAATATTGTATTGGCTTTGTACTCAGTTATAATCATTAGCTTGAAGTTTGTCAACAAAGTGACACTTAACTCATTCAGCATATTGAGAAAAATGCTTTGCCCAATGTATTTAGATTTAAAGTAGTTTTTGTTGTTGTTGTTAAACTCATATCTCTAACATATAAGAATACAATTACAGTAATGGACTATTTTCTCTTATTCTGGAAAAAAAAAATCTCCAAACTACCTTGCAGATCTTGCGGAAATTGACACCAGTTCAAAGATTCCTCTATTTCTGCAGAACTGCTGTTAGGATGCTGTAACAAGGTAGCATAGGGGAAAGCACTATCCCAGCCAGAACATGATTAGTGATAAACAGTTTTCAGAGGCTCAAATGTTTATTTTACTGCAGGTGTTGCACAAAATAGGTGTCCCTGGCAATAGATACCTCCAGAACTGTCACAGAAGCTGACTGAAAACTCAGCTAAGTAGACTCAATCTCCATGAATATCATGATGATGAATGTTTCACTGGTGAACAGCAGTAAAATTACCAGGTAGTGGCAGTATCTACAGTAAGTAGTTTTGTGTGTGGCCATATATCACCCTGGATAGCTGGGACCATCCCTTTTCCATGCTGTGTCTTTCTTCACTCCTGTGCTGTTCAGTTCCTCTCCGAGTGTTTTGCACAGTCTCTGCAGTAGCTGGTACCTAGTGTGTGAGCGATCATTTGTGGGTGTCAGTGCCATGAAAGATTTAAATGAGATTGCCTCTCCTTAGTTATACTTCCTCAGCCCACAGAAATATCGTGAAGGGTCCTTTCATTCATTTGGATCATTGGCATTGCCATGATCTAGATAAGAGATTGACACTTTTACTAAAAATATGTATTTTTCACTCTGTTGCTTATTGTTTTCCAGAGCACCATTGGAGCAGCTCCTGCTGCTATTTTTGGCGTATACACCTCTAGATAGTAGACAAGAGCTCTCTTATCTACAGTCTAGATGTGTATATTCCAAATAATTTTGCAAGTCTGGCCCTTCCTAAATTATTAATTTATGTATCTGTGCATGATGGTGGGTGTTATTCCAGATTCTTTCATAGTAGTTCTTGATCCACCCCCAGGAAAGCTCTGTTTGATCAGTGAGGGTATGAACTAAATTTCTGCAAGACATTAAATTAGCATTTATAATAGAAATATCTTTGGTTATCAGTTGAAAATATTTCTGTGTTTAGATGTCTGACACTTCAATGAAAAGTCAGAATTTTTCCAAGGGCTTTTTCATTCAGTTGGAAACTGATTTTTCAGTTGAAAAAATTTTGTTTAGTACTGAGGTCAGACATACATACTCATCCTCAATCCAAAATACTTACAGACTTCTGACCTTGACTACTGTCCTAAGTCAGACAAAGCTGTATTTTTCTTAAATGTGATAGGCAAAGTCTTTGAACCACTTTTGAAGGAAAAGGATAATTCAAGGACATGGAGTTACATGGAAAATTGGATAAAATGCAGTGTGTTTTTAACAAAAGCCAATTGTGTCAGATTAGACCAGTATCTGTCTTTGATAAGATAACTGTTTGGCTAAAAAAGGTTGAAGTAGCAAATCAAAAAATATATATCTGTAGTTTTAAGTAATGCACATAAGGAATGTTGCCTTACAGGACATTATTATTTGAGAGAGACAAAAGGGAATAGTATGCATTTGAACACAGATAAGAAATTAATTTCTTGTTTAGCCAGCTTGGGACATCTTAGGGCATGTAGGAAGGGAAGAGAGGCTGTATGGGGTGTGCCTCAGGCCCAAGCCTTGGGAACAGACAGCTTTGAATCTGATGGTGTTGCATGGCTGTCCTTTGCTGTGTTTGGGAATATCAGTTACTATAAAATGTTATGCCCTCTCTGTATCATTCCCTCCTTGATTTGCTTATTTCTAGTTGTTTCTCTCAGTATCACGCTGATTGTCACTTACAGTAAAGCACTCTGACATATGAGAGGTGCCTGAGATGTGCATGTTTCCTATTCTGTCACTCTGGGGCACTGAGGCATTGTCCTGTGAACCTTCTCAGGTGAGCAAACTGAAAGGAGCCTGTGACACATGAAGTGGAAGAAATTTAAGATGCAGAAAGGCTTAATAGCAGAGTACTCTTTTGATCTAACAGTTTTGACAAAGAAACTCTTAAAACATCATATTGAGAGGCAAGCAGAAGACTTTTTATCCTGAAAGAAAAGATGACAGCAGATTATCTTTTATGGCTGCAGTGACATTGTCTGTATGGTTAAATCAGACTTCTGTGTTTGTGTAAGGATGAGATGGAACTTAACAGACCTGTCATCGTTTTGAGATTCTGTGTCGGGTAGTTTTATTTGCCTGCATCTCAGTTCCATCACTGAGGAAACTGAGAGAACTTATTCAGTCTTTGGCCATAACCTGCTGAGCTACATCCACTTCAAGTTCTGTTCCTAACATCAGCAATGTACAGAAAATACTCCTCAAGTTTCCTTGAGCAATTGAGACTGGCAGGTCCCAGCTCCCAGACAGTATTTGTGCCTGTATGAATGTATGAAGTTGTTGTGGTTTACTCATTATTGTACAGTGCATACCTGCAGGGTTTGACTTTGAGTTAAGGCATAGTTGATCCCTCTGTGTATATGTGTCTGTGATAGCATTATGGGGTGGTCTAGCAAAGGGCAGAAAATTCAAATACACAATACCAGTACTAATATTATTTTGATTTTCTTATTGGCAGTGTAATACTACCTAAAAGCTATTTGAACTCATACAAACATTTCCATTTTGAATGTTTTTTCAGTAACTAAGGGATAATTGTTTTGGAATACATTTGAGATTCACTTTCCTCCCTCCTCCAGTTCTGGACCTGCCCTAATGATCTTAGTCTTTGAGATGCCAAGATAAACTATTATACATGTGCATTTGTGCTTACACCATGAAAATTAGTGTGAACTGGGAGGAGTTGGGAGGTAGTAATAAGCGACAAGGAACAGCATAACTGGATGAATTTTGTATTTGGGTGTCTGTCAAGCAAGCTAGATGAAGAGGTTGCGAGAGGAGGCTCATCAACTTACTTGTCATATTAAACTCACTCCTGATGTTTGGATGGAGAATTGTGGATAAACATGGGTTTGTATCATAATGTACACTGCATGCTGAATGAAAATAATAGAGATTTTCTAACTTTTGGAGCTGAAACACTGAAGCTTTAGAAGATGAGCAAAGTCTTTTGGTGTGCTGCTGTTATTAAGAGGGAGATCCTGCTAAGGGGTTGCTGACTTATCCCCTAGATTTCCAACTTGGTGGTGATTTGTCATTCTAAATCCCAGGGGGTTCATGTACACAGTATGTCCTCACTTGTTGTTTCTTCTTCCTTTTGACTCTTTCTTTTCTTTTTCCCTGGGTTTTCTGCTTCACATAATTTTCACAGACGAATCCCACCCCATCACTCATCTCTCACTCAGGTTTAAGAATTCTTCTACCTCTGTCAGCATTTTAGCACATCATCTGCCTATTAAATTTTCCAGACAGCATGTTCTTTGTGTTGTCCCTCACACTTCCAGTGACTTTTCTTAGGAAGATACTTCAGAAAAGCTTTAACTAGTTTAAGTTCCTTAAAATATTATAACCTTGCATAAAAATATAGTGTCTGATAGAGAGAGGTATAGAAAGAAATTCTGTATCTCTGTACAATGATATGTCTTGCAGGTTGCTGTCCTGTAGGGTGTGGGAAAACTTTGGTTTCCATGCAGTGTTGAGAACGGCAGAGCCTATAGTTTGTTACTGATTGTTCTGAAAACAGTATGGAAATAATAATAAAAAAATAAGCAGATGATTTTTCATTAATACTGTGCAGGAGTTTTCTACCATTATGTTTATACACACATTCTCCATCATACCTCACTCCCCAATATTAACTTTAAAAAGAGATTTACAATTAAAATGGTGCCTACTCATGATTTTACATTGTTTAGTTAAAGCTCAAAATTAAAACTAGAGAAAGTAAAAAGCCAAACACTAAGAAATAATAAACAATATGCTTTGGTTGGTTTTAATTCTGTTGTCTTTCAGTACCCTTTTACCCAGTGCAGGAGTGATTTCCTCAAAATGAGTTTCTCTTTGGCTTTTGGGCATTAATGTGCCAATTTTCTTTCTGCTGCTGAATATTATCTGATCCTGAAACTGGCTACAGTTGAATTAATGCTCCTGTCAATCACAGCTGCTTATCTGAGTCTTATTGGGACTGAAATTGAAAATTCCTGAATAGTGTGGAGTTGGAGCATAGGTATTTTCTCACAATGGCCAAATCACGTTCCCTCCCTCCTCACCCCTCCCCATGCACCACATCTATGACCAGCTGCAGTTGGTACAATGTCATGCCAAGGCTTGGGTTGAATCTGTGCATTTCGCCTGTGAAATGTGAGGGATGCAATGGCAGAAGGAGGTGTTAGCTGAGATTAGGAACCAGCCAAGTTCTTCAACTTTTCTTCTGCGCTGCAGCAACACTGTTGGTGCAGCAGTTGCTGGAAGGTGAAGCTACTGCTGCCCTATAATATATGAAAGAAGATTCTGACCCAGTCTACCCAGCCTCTTTTCCTAGGTTTTGCTTGCTTCCCCTCTGCCTGCACAGCTCCCAGGAGACATTAGAATAACATAATTTCCAGATATCTGTCCTCAAATGAAGAACTCATATTAATAATTAATAATTTTGTTTGCTACCAAGGGTTGTGTTTACAAGGACTCTACAACTTTATGAACAAAATTTGGTGAACATCATGCTGGGGAAAACAAAAGAAAGCATTAAAGGTTTTTTATAAAGGTGTAATAGAAAATAAAGTTATAGAAAACAAACTAAACCAACATACAATTTTGAAGTATTGAGGAAGAACTCAACACACTAAACCCACCATTTTCCTTATAATCTGTGTGATGAAGCTGTGTAAAGGCACTATTAATTTTAATAATATTAAAATTAATATTAAGATTTAATCTGTGTTTATGCATAGCATAATAAGTCTAGTTTTTGTCCAACTAAAGCGTTGATTCATCCTTCTTTAGATAACTAATAAAACAAAGATAAAAGATCTTTTTTGCAACTTGTTTCATATACCTTCTCTTTTATATTTGATATAACTAGGTTGTCTTACATATTTTGTGGAAAATTTGGTTTAAATTCATGAAGTATAGCATAAGCCAAAGCAGTCACATGACTTCTAGCATGGCACAGTTTTGGTGTTTAGGAAGTCTTGGGAAGTTATCAAAAGGGCAAGATTCAAAAATTGGAACCAGGGGGAAACATTTTCCCTCAGACAGGTTTTCAGACTCCTTTCCCTGTTTACATTTCTGAGTAAGTGTTCTCAGGTTTTGATTTTATGGAATTAATGTAACGATTCATATGAAACAGTTTGCAAAAATGGTATAAATTGTTCGGCTTGTTTCAGGAAAACTTTTGGAGTCCTGTCCACATTAGAGTTTGTGATGAAGACAAAGCATGCTGATGGGTATTGGAGCACACTGAATCCCATTAGCCTACTTGTATGTGTGCACAGATGAATCTATTCACACCAGGAGCCAGTGCAGAACAGATGTTATCTTTGAAAAATTGATTTGTTCATAGAGTTTATTTATTCTGTTTCTGCTATTAAACTTTGGCATGTCTCCAAAGAACTGCTAGAATGCTCAGACTTTTTGCTGTGTTTTGCTACTTAATTTGTTAGCTTTGGGCACGTTTATATTCAGGGCTGTACCACTGAAATTTAAATCAGGTAATTCAATCATAAATTAGGTACATTGCGTGTCTAGTGCACTAAAGGTGTCCACTCAAGGTTTTGCCTGAGTTTGCCGAAGTGAGTTGTAAAACATCTCTGTGGAGCCAATGTGACTTTGAATAAAGATTGGGTGTAAGTTCTCCACCTGTTCAATGGGATAATGCTGAGAACAGGGGAAGAGAGATTTTCCACAAGTAACATTATAGACCAGCAGTCACATCAACCAAACTGCCAGATGAAAATAACAAGCTCATGCAACACAGTCCTGCAAAGATGGATTGCTTCCGTTTCCCCTTATCCTGTCTAGCCAGTGTGCTTGGGCAGCACTTTGTTCTGAAACAGGAATACCCTGTACCACTGCCTGGGCTGCAGACGTCTCTTTTGAGAACCGAAAAGGAAGTAGCTAATTTTTGTGATCAGCAGTGAACCAAGCATGGTGGTAGTGACATAATGATTTAGAAAATGTTAATGAACACTTACATCTAGTTATGATTTCGTTTTGTTATAATAGGTCAAGGGGTGCAGTTCTATAGTCCTTGTTGATAAACCATTTTCTCAGCAAGCCCCTGATCTTCTTATTTGTGTAGGTACTACATGATGTGCACAGGAGTTATGGAACTCCATCTGCTGAGGTTCTATAAAGTCCTTTTGAAATATGTTTCTGAAGCTGATTCTTTGGAATATTTGGGTGTTATAGCACTCAACACTGCATCACCTAACTGCTGTATCTCACAGTGCCTGCTGGAATCGTGAGCTTTGAGTTCTATAATAAAAAGGCTTAGTCGTAAAGAGACTTTAGAGTCCAGATGAGTGAAAATCCGCTGAAATGATCCATTGAAATGAGATGCTGAGATCAGGTGAAAAGCATAAGTACCTCTCCCTTTTTAGCTCTCGCCTCTGGGAGTCACTCTTATCAGTGGATCCGTCTTGGGATTTTGAACTAGAATCTCATGTTAGATATTCTCTGTGGGAAGTAGTGCTGCCTTCCATAACTCCAGACAACTAATGGCCCAGGGGAACGGAATACATTCCAAAGCCTTGTTTCACATTTGCTTTGCCTGATCCAGAGTTGCAAGTTGAACCACAGTGAGGACTGCATGGCATTCTGTGATAGATCTCTGGGGGTCCATCTGTTCTAGTGGTAATAGTATTACTATTTACCCATCTGGACATGAGCCTCAATTTTCCTCACATGAAGCATAGGCAGGCTTCAGAGTCCATTCTTCTCTCTGCCTTGTGGAGTCCATTATCTCTGCCTCATTTAATTGTTTAGACAAGATAAAGTTGTTTTAATGGAAGAAAAACAAGACAACTCTGTATCTGAAGGGATTTTCAGAATTTTCTAAAAATTGAGCTTCATTATCTGATGCAAACATGTGACTCCTTATCCCTTAAATAGCCAGTGAGATCTGCTGGGATGGGAAAAAGCTGCCCTCAAAGGGTCTTATCTTCTTATGAGCGTGTCTACAGAATAGGAACAGAGTGGCAGCATAGACAGGGGATGGCAGTCTTCAGGCATGCTCCAGGATTGCAGCACTTATAGCTGGGTTGAAGGCTTTGCCTGATGGTGGGAATACAGACATCTGGGACAGCAATTTACCACCACAGAACATAGGTGCCTCTGGAAATAGTTCACAAATGAAGTGTATCATATCTGACATTTAGGTTGATAACCATCAGCATATGTAAAGTCTTGGAAACTTCTAACTTTGTTTGGACACTTTTTCTGGAAATTATAGAGCTCTGGTACACTGCTTCTCATGCCCTTGTAATTTTAGTTGGGTACACTGAAAGTATGTTCTTGAATCCAATGGTTTTGTTCCTTTGGGTTTATCCTATGAATCATGCTAGAGCTTTATGAAACAAGATTACAGCCTAAATATATCAGGAGCATAATGTGTATATATATATATATTTTTTTTTTTTCTTTAGCTCAGCACTGCAACCATTTTAGAAAATTATTTACACAGAGAAACACAATAATATAAGAAATATGTCATGCGAGATGTCTATGCAAATCAAGTCAGTATATAAAGAAAACCAAGAAGTAATTGATGCCCTTGGGTGACAGACTAAAGACGAAATAGAAAAATGAGAAATAGCATAATAAATCTAAGTATTATTAGAATTCAGAAATCTGTTTAGGATATCTGTCTGCAAAATGGAAGAGTATTTTATGGAATTTCATTTACATTAGTTAGCCAAGAAGACTATTTATTATGCAAAAAATGACAGCTCTTCTTTAACTTTGGGTTGGTCCTCTCTGCTTTCAAATGCAGCATGGTCCAGTGCTGAGATGCACTGATTTCTGCAGGTTTAGATGCTTATCCAAAAAATTATTGTCAAGTCACACTAGGGATTTCCCATACTGAGAAAGCCAGGCATGTGAGGCATAGTATTTTCTAATAAAGTGGGCCCTTTTCCAAGGTGTTAACTGTTTATTTCTTTTTAGTATCCAGGAAGACACATCTTCTGTGTATTTGAAGCTGGATACTAATAAAAAGGGCTGTTTGAGTCAGTAAGAAAGGTGTCCATAGCAAATACATACAGAAAAACCCCCAGAGCTTAACAATTATTTTGGGGGAAAAAAGTAGCCTAACAACTCAGTTTTGCCCATGTGAAGCAGTTCTGCTGTAGGAATGTTTTTGAGTCATCTTAGTATCACTTTAAAGCATTAGGCAAGTGAAGTAGTGCTCTACTAATTAATCCAAAATAGATGGACCTGTCCTCCCAGCATGTTCTTTCTATTCAAGTTTTCTTGGACCATTCCTTTACTGGCTAAAGGTCTGCCTTCTCTGTTCAGAACCCTGCTCCCCAGTAGCCAGGACTATGGAAAGGCAATAATCCTAAATGGATCAAGCTATTGAGAAAAGCAGGAAAGGAGAGAGAGCTGGAAGCACTGGAGACTTTCAGTGGGAACACTCGGAGAAGGGGGAGGACTGGCTAATTTCCTTCCCTGGTCCTGCTGGTCAGGTCACCATTCTGGTCAGTCACAGAAAAAACAAACATCCTGTATGTAAACGTTTCCCTGCCAGTTTTTTGCCTTTTTATGGCTTCTGTTCCAGGTACTTTTCTCTTTCCCCATGACTCACTTTTTAATGCACAGGTAATAACTTTTTTTTTTTTTCTATTTTTGACATTCAGAATTACATTCAAAATTTCTCCATTTAATATATTACATTGTAATTGAGGATTGGTAATGTGTTGTATTGGTTTTTTTTCTTTTTTCTTTGTATCTAAACCCACAAATACTTTAAAAATATGTTTGACCTTTGTGATTACTAAACCTGAAATTTGTTTTTGATGTTTTTGCGTTTTGCTTTTCTCTGTCAACTGAATGTTGTGATTGAATTTGGTTTGTGTGTTGAATTTCAAATGTCTTGTATTGCTTTGAATACATGTTGGCTTTGTGGATTAGTTATAACTTTAGCTTTTAGAAACACAAGAACTGATGTCCCTGCTTGATATCTGTCCAAAGAACACCAGGAAACATTCAAGTTTCTACTCTTGAATCAAAACATACTTTTCAGTTGTAATCTGAAACATATTTCCTAATCTCCTGCTTTACGGAGAACATACTCTTCATTGAGGAAAAAATCCTTAGTGTTGTTTGACAGTTACTACAGTATGAGTAAACACAAAGATCTATTTTATGTTTCTTTCTAGCTTGGATTTACTACTAGGCATCAGATTTAATAGTAGGGAACTTAACAGCTTGTGCATTAGGCAGTATAAAATTTTTATCTAGGTTTATGCATTTATGATATAATTCAGTGATATTTGAGACACATTCTCTCTCTCCTATGAGGAACACTCAAATACTTCTACTGAGGACAAAATTTAAATTAGCACAGTAGTTTTACATCTTAATTTTAAAAAGTGTTTAAAACGGAAATGATTGTTTGATGCTTCATATGTGATGAGACTACTTATCTGTCCTCTGTTCTGAAGTTCATGAGATGTCTCTCACACCTATTAAAGTAACAGTACCTAATTCTTCTGCATATGGCAGGTATCACTGCAGGTACAGATACACCATCATGGTATGGTGCAAGGCACGGTGTCCTTAAACTTAAAAGAAAAACAAGTTTGTTGTCAAGAAAGTCTTCTTTATCTGGTTGGTAACTGTTACTGGATCAATATTGATGATTGTAGTATAAGAGAAAACACAGAATATTCTGTTGGAATGGACCTGTCAGGATCACTGAGTCCAACTTCTGGCCCTGAACAGGACACCCCAAGAATCACACCACGTGCCTGAGAGCATTGTCCAAACACCTCTTGAACTCTGTCAGGCTGATGCTGTGACCACTGCCCTGGGGAGCTGTTCCAGTGCCCAGCTACCCTCTGTGGTACGAACCTTTTTCTAATATCCAACCTAAACCTCCCTTGACACAACTTCAGGCAATTCCCTTAGGTCCTGTCTCTGGTCATCACAGAGCAGCAATCAGTGCCTGCCCATCCTCTTCCCCTCACAAGGATGCTCAGCGCCTGCCCATCCTCTTCCCCTCACAAGGATGCTCAGCGCCTGCCCATCCTCTTCCCCTCACAAGGATGCTCAGCGCCTGCCCATCCTCTTCCCCTCACAAGGATGCTCAGCGCCTGCCCATCCTCTTCCCCTCACAAGGATCCTGTAACTGCAGTGAGGTCTCCCCTCACTCTCCTCCAGGTTGAACAGACCAAGTGCCCTCAGTTGCTCCTCACACGGCCCCATATGGCTGCCTTGTTTTATACTGGCAGACAGTATTGTCTTCTTCACAGAAATATGACAAATAAAAGGGCAGATAGGCAAGACATTGCTCTGGGATTCTCATTGTGATATTTGATGAAATTTAGAGCTTCACTATGAACTTCAAGATAAGGGAAATAAATCTAGAATACAAGACAGATACCTGAAGGTCACATAAGTATATCACCCTACTGTAAACATATAGTTTTTGAGATGAGGTTCAAAGATAGCACAACAGAGAAGATGTCATAAAATGCAGATTAATGTGAGCAGACTATAAGGTTTTGTCAAACTTTTTAGAATTTCTTCTAAGTCTAGGGATGCTAGTTAAGAACCAGGGCTTGGATCTATTTGGTTAATCTATGAAGACTCTATGTGGCATCTTGATCTGTGAGATAAATCAGATTCTCAAAGCAGCATTTTACATAAGCTTCACTTTTTGTTTAAAAACTTGTCAGTTAGCAAAGGCAACACATAGTTAATATTTTTATCTGAACAGTAGAAGAAGGTGCATTTTACTCCTTTTCTTACTATCTGTGGTACTTTAAAGGATTTTTCCCAAATCAGATTACTGCAAAGGAAAATAACAATCTGATAAGAGCTGAAGTGAAAGAAATGCATGGCACCTCTCAAGTAACAACGTGTGTTCGTCTGACTTTTCCAAGACTGGCCATGGCTGACACTCCAGGTGCAGAAACCATTGAATCATTCCCTTAGAAAACACATACATCATTTTTCCTCCCTTACGGGGAAAGAAGGGTAAGAAGAAAAATGTACAACAATCTGTGGAAAGGGGAAAAGTCTATCATGAGTTTTCAAATGGCGAACAAAATCATATTAATTTTTGGGAGATGATATATTTTTAGTTATTGTAAGGTGTTTGTAGAATATTAAAATGTATTTTGTGTTTGTGGTGAACAGGAAAATAAGAATACACATCTTTTAATGTTGGCAAGTGTGTGCACTTTGGAAAGGACAGATGCTATTAGATTTTTTTTCCCAGTAGGAAGTACTCTGAAGTCATCAGGCTTCCACATATAAGTAGGTCAAGATGGACTTCTTCCAAAATTTTTACTTTTTAGTTGCAATCAGGAAACTATTCCTCATTTTCATGTCCAAAAGGCCATATTAAACCTGACCTTGAGCTTATGTACAGTTTTACTTGACCTTTATTTAGAATCCCTTTTGCTAGAAAATTGCCTTTTGTTGCCACCAAAAATATACTTCACTGTCAAGATGAGTCAGTATTCAAAGGGAAAAGCTTTCAGTCCAGGATAGAGGTGCAGTGGAATCCTGACTTCAGTGATGTCAGTGCACCTGTTCCCACCTATTCTGATAGCACTAAGATTTTCTTCCACCTACTTTGTGTCAGTTGCTTTCCTTACATTTTTCCCTTCTGTTTTTTTTTGTCTGGATTACAAAAATCCCCCATTTTTTCAGTGGAGCAGCATATGTGTTTGTATATATAGAAGCATTCAGTTCTGCCACTGCATAAATGAAAGAAATGGTATTACTTTTGCTTCTCTTCAGTTGTTTAATGTGCACAAAAGTAGAATTCTCAAACACTCTTTTCATTCTGTTATTTCTTCTAAATATCAACCTATTTTTTTGTAGCAAGAACAGTGACCCTGCCTGCAGACAGCACACTGATAGCATAAGGAATGCTCACTGGCCAGTTTTGTGACTTGCTTCTCTCACGACAGCAAATCTGATGAGAAACTTTTGATAAGAGCTGGAACAATAACAAAATAGGGATCTATGAAGTTAATGTTTTCTTTCTTTCCACCATTTTAAAACATTCTAGTTTTTTTTTTCTCCAGACTGTCTTCAATACCATGAACACTTTTCCTTTCTATTGGCAAGTACTTTTATATCCACAACTTGTGGAGAGAAAAAAAATCTTTATAACAAGTGTGAATCATCTTTGAAAGCAAAGTTGCAGGTGCAATTTACTGTTACTGCATCTGTAGAAATGGACATCTGGTACTTAAAGGCTCTCTACTGTGGTTTATTCAGCTGCAAACAGGGAACAGGAATATTTCTGTCATACATGCTTTTTGAAAGAATAAATATTGTAAGGTGATTTGAAACCTGTGCTGACAGACTTTTCTAATACATGCATTAAAGACTTTTGGTTTGAAAATTGGGACCAAAGAGGCCCAAATCTGTGTGTATTAAGAGAGATTAAAAAGCTTCCCTTGACTTCACTTGTGCTGATCATGGCCCATGCAACTTTTGTCAAATTACACAGTGAAACTGTTGCAAAGCTGGGCATGGAAGTCAAAGGTCCTTTACTTGCAAACCTCTGTCATATGCTAAAATTTGTGGTTAAGGAGAAGTTTCCTTAAGATTCTTCTTAAAAGTTCAGGGTATTTTAAATTCAGCAGTTCTCAGATATTTTAGTGTATTTTGTGAAATGTGACTCGTAAAATTACAGCTATTTTTAAAGGGGCGGGGGGGGACATGAAATCACAGAAGTTGGGCAATATTCTTGTGGTTTATATCCAAGCAGTATTAACAAATTAAGACATATAGCAGCAACATGAAAACAAACTTGCATACTGTTTTGACATGTGCATCTCATGGAAGGATTGCTAATTGGTGAAAATGCCAATCATTACAGAGAGTGATTCATGCTCAGGAGTGGATGATATCTTCTGGTGCCACATGGCATAGAATCAATGCTGTGGGAACCAGTCATGACAAATATTTGAAGTATTTGGGAGAGATTTCAGCATTCAAAATAGGACTTCCATAGAAATAAAAACCACAGAAAATGGAGAGTTGGTTTTGAGGGGAACACTGGAGTAAAGAAGAACAAGAAAATGCTGAAAGAAAAAAAAAAAATCTATGTATCCATATTTTAAATTATGTTAAAAAGGAAAAATTGTGCCACTTGCCCACTCTAGGCTCACACAGTGGTGCTGAAGAATCTACACAGATAGTCACCATGGGAGTGATGTGGTCTGAGTGGTGTTAAGTGCCCAGTTGTTTGACAGCTGGAGTAGGTGGGGTTCCCTAAAGCCCTGCCTGGTGAGCAGGGTAGCGCTGCGTCTGGAGGCACACAGCCCCAGGGCATGGCTGCTGGGGTTCAGTGGCTGTCTCTGCTGTGCTGAGAGAGAGGGTGGAAAAGGGATTGGGTGAGCCAGAGCTCTACTCTTCCCCAAATGTTCCTCTGTGCCCTCAGCACTGAAAGATATTGCCATGCATCTTAAAAAAAAAAAAAATAAAAAAATCACGTAATCTTTTGCCCATCCTTGCCTCCCAAGACTGGAGACAAACCTTACCTCGGTGTCTGAGGAGCTGTCAGCTCTGTGAGCCAGGACATTGTTTGGTTTATGTTATGTCAAAGTTCATTCTTCTGATTTGTCACTTATCCTCTAGATCCAAGGATATACTTGGTACTGCTGTCAGAGGTGCCACTGCAGCTTCCCCAGGCTGCTCCTGCTGCTGTTCCATTTCTCGCTTGGGCTCCAGCAGCGCAGCAGCGGGAGCAGCATGGCTTAGTGTGGATCAATTGTTAGGGAATTGACTCAACTGTCAGGACAGGCACTGCACTGCTAGAAGCAGACAGGCAGGACTTGTCATAGTCATTAAATCTAGTAAGATACAGAACATGCTCTCATCTGTCACGAATAAAGAGCAACTGAAGTTTCATTAACAGGGCATTATCTAATGCTTGTGAACATCATAAAATAAGTTTGCATTCACATGAGGTTATCAATTTGCCTTCTCCACTGGCTGTTAGTCACAGCCGGTTGGTGTTAGAGCTTCCAATTTGCTAAGCAGTGGCCATGCTGGGGTATATTTAACTGAAGAATGAGAAATCTCGAGAGACTTGCACTTGAATTGTAAAGAACAACATTTTAAAAAAAGTCTCTAAATGAGATATAAGCTAAAATGTGTTGCAGCAATAGAGGGCTGATTTTCAAATGGAGGACAACTCAGTGCTCTTGAGGGTTAAGGTAGGGAAGAAATTCAGCTACTTCAGATTTTCACAGATTACCAAAACACAATTTTGTTAATGGAGTAATGGGCAGAACCTTTTCTTCATCCTTTGCAGAGAATTCTCTGCCTTGGAGATTTCTCCAGGTACTAGAGAAAATACCTCAGCAAGGTTTTCTGAATCACAAGTTTGCTGGCTTGTAATTTTCAGGCTGAAGGAGGAGAGCTACATTTAAATATGTGATCCTGTATTTCTCCCCTTATAGATCATTTCAAAGTACTGTGATTTGTCCTACTGAGGAAGAGTGGAGATAATTACACTGGTGGGAGGCTTTGTGTGTAATTGTGGAAGTTACCTTTCACAGTAAATAAAGAGGTTTTGAATGGCTCAGTTTGTATTACATTGTATATGGCTTAACTAATATTTATGAAAAAGGTTGTTCTTAATCTTCACATATATCTAATTCATGTCATTTAACATATATGGAACTTTAAAAAATTGTACTGCATGCATATGTATGAAAAATTCTGCATGTAGCTCTTAAAATCAGTCATGAAGCAAGTTTAAAATCTGAAAATGCCATGCTGATACTGAGGAAATGGATGATTCCAATAAAGGTAATGAATCTATGAAAATAAGACCTGTCAATTTATGGAACTCTTAACTTACAGACTGGACTTCATCAAAATATTGTTTCTTCTATGCAGATAGTGTTATTAAATAATTGATGACGTGCAATAGTTTAGATCAGTCCAGTAAAACCTTGTAGGATGATCAAAAGGACAGGATTTCACTGGTTTTTTTTTT
>VZTJ01005902.1:428022-490523 GCA_013397795.1 Orthonyx spaldingii
GGGTTTTTCCTGGTTTTTTTTTTTTTTTTTTTTTGTGAAGACTATATCACTCTGATCACCCCAATGAAACAACTGGAAGGAGTCACCAAGGAAAATTCTGCCCTCAGTTACAGCAGTTTTAATGCAGAGTAACCGACTCCATCTGTGCTGGGTTTAGTGAGCAAGAGCTAAGTTATGCCAGGAGTCATATCAATTCCGTTCATTCCAAAGGGCTTATTTTGGATTTACTCTTTTGTTGGGCTATTTGTTATTTTATTGATGCTAATACAAGGTGGCAGTGAGTGTGTGCCATTTTTGCATGTAATTCATCTATATACTTTTCCCGTATTTTTACAACAATTTGTGTAACTGTAGGTTTTTTTTGAAAATACAGAACAAAAAAAAAAATCACCTGTGTGCTCCAATACCACACCTTTTACAAATGTAGTTGATGTATAATCTAAGGGAACTAGCTGAAATTCTTTGCAGAATCATTATAACTCCTGATTTTCCAAGCTCTTTATCATTTACTGTGACTTTTTTTTGCTAGAAGAATTTACTCGCTTCTTTTGTTTCCCCTTGCCTGAAATTTGTGCACTCTAGCAGCAGTTATCAAAACTGCAGGTATTAAGGCACAGGGTACAGAATTACAGGAATCCAATGATCTCCTGACTGTGATAGATCGTAGCTCTTGAGAATTAGTCTTGAGCATTGTTTGATAGTTTTGCACACAGTAGCTCTAAAAAATGCTCATTGGTGAGGAACTTACACCCACCCCTGTAAGCAACCAGAATTCAAATGAATGGTAATGAGAATTGTTCATGCATCAGAAGGAGAAAAGAATGCAAGAAAAGTCATTTCTCTCCTGAAGCAGCCTGTCTCCTTGACTGTCAGGAGAAGGAACGCATACCTTAGGAAATCAGTCTTCTCTTGTTAATTCCAGCTGAAATGGCTCAAAAAGGTTTCTTCGAAGTGTTTTGACAGAAAGTACAGAGAAGGAGAAGAGATCTATTCCTCTGATATTTCAGCTGGAACTAACACAGGAAGGCTTTTAAAAAAGAATATAGTGAGGGGGCCTCATCGTCGAAATGGGAGCTTATGCATTATTATCCAAGTTAAAGTAAAACTTCTGCATCTGAAAAATTAAAATCAAAACAAAATAAAAAGAAGTAAAACCTTGCTGAAAAACAGAAGCCTCTTAACAAGTGGAAATAAGGACTTAGTCCTCTTGTCCAGTGCCTAGAAAAAAAAAGGGTTCACAAAGGTTCCTGCTGACAGCACGTCTGATGAGAGCAAGTCAGGAAGTTCCCCATGCACACTAAATGCAAAGCAAATAAGCATTTTAATTCAATCTGTCAAAATTAATTAGAAACAAGATTAAAAAACCTCCTCACAATCAGATGAAGCATTAGCTTGTTAATGTTAATTTCTATTCTGTTGTTGTGATAAACTGAGTCATAGCTATTTACTTTGCAGCTGATCAACTGCTCTACAGAAAGTTTGAGTAGAAAATATCTATCTATGGTGACAAGCCGTGGAGAGGGAGGTAAGGTCTTGCTGAAGCTTCTGCTGCAGGAACTCCCTCCCCACCCCAGAGCACAGCACACCTTTCAGGGAACGGGGATGGGAGTGGGCTCCCAGTGTCTTATGAGGAAGTCCTGAGACAGCTCTTGTGATGCATTTGCCTTGAGCTTCCAACCTGATCAGATGCACAGCTTCTTGCTTACAGCTGTATTTCATAGCTGAACTCCTTGATCTTTCCTGAATGTGCATTCAGGGACAGCAGCTCTGGCTTGGCACAGCTCTCACATGTGGATTCAGGTGGCAATTCCCTTGCACATGGACACAGGCCAGGCACGGGAGCCATTCAGGCTCTTTGTGTTGAGTGGACCTGCCACAGTGTGCATGAAATCATACCCCAAACTGATTTTATGTTTTGTGTCAGGTTTGATCTGACCAATTCTGTAGGGATGTTCCTGTACACTCCACTGTGTGCAGGGGTGTTGTGCACTCTCAGAACTGCTGTGTGCCCAGGCTGAGTGCAGTGAGGTTTGGTCCAGGAGATGTCTATTTTGATCGAACCTGTCTAATATTAGGAAAATATTTTAAGTGTGTCATTATTGAAATAGGTAGCAGATTATTATTCTGTGCTGTACAGATGATGGGTATGTTAACAGAGGAAGACTGAGAAAGCAATCCAAGACATAATGTTCATTTTGCAGTTGCACCACAATGGAAGCATCCACGTACTTATACTTAAAAAATAGGATCTAGCTCTTCTATGTACAAAAGTAAAACTATCACCATAAATACATGGCTGTTTTGTTAAATCTGTAGCAACAGAGCCTAAAGCACAAACATAGAGAAGTAGGTGTGTTTACTGCTATGTAAGGAGTTAAAGTGAAAATGTAATTTTCAGCTATACTTTTTGTGCTTGGAAAAATTGGTGAAGGTGCATAAAAGGAGCACAGTTAGCATTTTACCCTGTTAAGAATAAACCACAAGACACCTGCATTATTAGCCACTAATCTCCTTACATTCCTAATCATATCCCTGTGCATGCTACGAAGCAACCTGGGCAGTGAAGAAACAAATCAAAGTGGTAGATGCCTTAGTACCCCTGTAATTTGGAGAGGGTTGTGAAGATATTTCATTTCTGCCTCATTTCCTAAAGTGACATGGTAAGTTAGTTGTCCTTGTACCATCCCTAACTCATTGAGACAGCAGTGAATTCAACCAAAAAAATCCCTCCTGCTGCCAGGTGAGCCATTTTTTTTACATAATAGCCTAGGTGTTAAAGCACTGATCTGGGAAGTGAAAGATCAGGATTTTTGCTTCCTCTTAGCCCAAGAGGGTTTGAAACCACTGTTACTATTTCCTAAAAATATCCTAGCAGGCAAGATAGAGATCAGCCTGTGTTGAGGCTATGATTTCTCTCTTCAATCCTGCTGCTGAGGTTGCACTGTTGTGTAAATTAGAATGAAAGTCAGGGAAATGGCAGTAGAAAAATATTACATTCAATGTGGACTACATATGAATGTATACGTACGTATATTTTAATATTATTTTTATTTTTGCCTTATATTTTAAAATCCAAGGTGTTATTGAATTGACTATCAAAGATAATGAAACATAATGTTGTTTTTATATTGCCTCTTTAAATTTTTGTGGCAATGTGTGGAACAATCAGATCCAGAGTTGCCTTATCTGCATTTTCATTAACAAACAACATTTGCTGCATCACACAAAGTGTAAGTCTCCAGTTTGACTGGGAGGACCAAGCCCTGAAGACCAATCACAATTTTTATTCACTCCAGTTCCCACTGATATTTGCCATGATACAAAATATCAATAGCAATTTAACTATGTCATAGCAGCCTGTACGCATGTATTTTTTTGCTTCTGAGTTTTAATTAAATGGGAATGAACCTGATATGCAGTCATTTGTGCAGCAAGTGTAACCATCTTTTATGCATGTGAAACTTTCGGATGCCTGCAGTACCTGAAAAGCACTCTATGGGTACTTGCATTATTGCATATTTCATTATAATGTAATTCTGTATTAGATATTCTCTTTATGCAGAATCCAAAAATAGTTCATGCTGTGTAGCAATGCAAATTTCAGTGAATAATCCACAAAGAATTTCAAAGCCTTAACCATTTGTGACATGCACTATTCTGTATCTTTAATGAGGACTCAACCTTTGAATAAATTATACTGGTCTTTTTATGAGTAAAAACCATTTCTGTGCTTCCCCATTAAAGAACAGTCTATCACTTCCTATCTTAATGATATTGGAAATATTAGGGCTTATTGTTACTGCTCACAATTCCTCAAACTGGTTTTAGGTGTTCTATCAAAAGTGGAAGTGTAAATCAGGTTTTTGCACTTGAAGGCTGTGCCCCCTTCCCACCTGACAGTTGATCGCCAGAGAATGAGATGGCATCAGCAATTTCATGGCCAAGGCTATGTAGGATAGTGCAATAGCTGAGGAAAATCCACTTTCCTCATGCTTTGTTTCAAGGAATCCAACTTAAACCAATGTAGAATGAAGGGAGTTTCCTTCCCACTAGTGTGGGGGAACAGCGGATGTGAGTAGGGCTGCTTTGCTTTACCTGGAGTATCTGACACTGAAAACCCTGAAGCCAAAGATGTGAGCAGTGAAAGGCCTGCAGGTGTGCACTGACAGCTCTACTGCACTGGTGGAACCCAGACTGCAGGGCTGTGCTCAGTGATATTACATTGGTGTGACAGGTGCTGGGTTGAGACCACAGGTCCTTAGTGAAACAAACAGATAAATGAAATGAGGGGGGAACCTACTCTTGAACTACTTAAGAGATTTTGCAAAGCTGGGGCTTTCTACTTTTTAAAATAGATAGCACTGAGCAGAAGTTGGCCTAGTAAGGATATAATAAGTAACAATTCACTGAATCAGTTGAGAAAATCACCAGATTGCTTTTAGCAAATTGAATAAAACGTGCCCTATAAACTCCTAATGAACAAACAGTAAAGCACTCTAAGTCCATCAGCACTAGGAATTTTTAAAAATCTGAATCAGATTTTACCATTCATAGCACAACTGTGTTTAGTACATAATTACATGGAAGAAAAACATAAAAAAAAACTCGTACAATTGTCTGCATAAATAAGACATCCTTTGCAATAGTTTTAAGTATGTATATAAATAAGTAATAAGTATATCTTTGGGTATAATAGCACAAGTTAAAAAATTTGAAGAAAACAATCAGTTCAAAATGCCTATTCCATTCCTTCATGTCTTTAAGTATGCATTTCAAGGAACTTGTATTATAGTGTAAGATGAAAGGCAGTCTTTGTCCTGGGACTTTTACATCCTCTGTCAATAGTTAAAGTGAGCTAGTAAGATGTGAAGGTCTCCTGCAATATCTAATGCAAACTTGTAGTTAGCCCTGCATTAATGTATTCATTTCTGTGATTTGTTCTCTCCACCTTTCCTTGGCATCCTCTTGAGAAGAGCTGAATTAAGACCTGGTACAAAGATTGGTTGATTCACAGTCTATCTGAATGCAGGATGATGTTCATATTCTAGTGAATCATGTGCCTATTTCAGTATCAGAAAATAGCAAATGACTCTTGAGTTTCTCTGCTGCCAAAAATTGCTTCATTTTGAATAGCTGATTGCCCAAGTGTTCTTAAAATTAGATGCAAAAATTTTTTTTTCCTTGTACATTTGCCTCAGCCTTATTGGTGGTGCTGTGTTAGGGTGCTAAAGTAGTTTAACTGAACTTAAGACTATCATAGCCAACACAGGGGTACCAGCAGTGCTTTTTCCAGAGCAACCACTTAAAATGGGAAGGATGCAAATAACACAGAACAAACTTCCAAATAAGACGTGTATGGAGGGTCTCATTCACATCTACTTGAAGGCACTGGAACGTATCCGTGACTTTAAGGAGTTTGCATCCAGATATTAACTTTTTGTAAAAGAGTTCAATTCAAAAATATTTTCTGATGGAAAATCATTAATGTGCTCTTTGCCACTCCTGGTTGATAACATTAATCATACTGATTCCTTTAGTCTCACAGCTTTTACCGGAATACCACTGTAATTTAACATTAATAATAGCCCCTTACTAGGAAGTATTACCAATTTCTTGCCTAGGTGATGTTATAATTAGCAATATCTTGCTGTGACAATTGCTGCTGTGAAATAAGTGCCATTTATAGATGGTATTACAGATGCAGAATGTGCTGCGTGCACATCCAGTCATTCCAATATACATTAAATGTCTGGAAACACAACAGTGGAAGATACACGTGCAGAAGAACGTTTTAAAACACTTTAGATGTACTGCAAAGTAACATTTTGCACATACAGAGGTGTAAATGAAACAGTAAGAGACTTGAAAGAAGGTTTTAAGATATGCTTGATTAAATCGGTGCTATAAGCTTCCGGTACTCTTATATCATAACTGGGTCTCTTGGATGCTATTAAGTATTGTCAGCCAACAAACTATAATTTCATGCTTTAGTGGACTAATACAAGCCTAGGCTTCTGCTTCTTTGTACAGTCAGCCTTCAGTTTGCTGTAATAATAAAGTGAGAAGGGGAGGGAAATAAAGAATTGTCAGACAGAATGATAATACTTATCAGTAAAATCAGATACTATGGTGGTTTAAGCTATAATTTGTTTGACTCAATAAACTGTGAGTTCATTTACTTCACTAAGCTTTAGATCAATTCCTTCAAGTTCTGTGTTTTCTTTTGACAGGTACTGTAACAGGCAGCTATCCAGGTAGAAGTAAGCTGCAGAACTGGAAGGTGTTTTTTGTTTGGTTTGGCTTTTTTTTCTCTCTGTGTGTGGTTTTGTACTGGAAAGACTAAAGTGTATTTCCTCTATGAACAATTTTATTTTTAAGTTATAAAACCCCACATGGGATGATGTTTGTGATTTCTATCTATTGCAGGTTTCAATCATTTTAATATATTACATGAAAGAAAGTGATATAGTTGCATAAAGAGCCATGTATTTATAGTGGGCCAACTAGAATCTGTGAAAAGTCTCTGTATTCAGCTGAGGTCGTTGTTATCAGAAATTCAGAGAACAGCACACACAAAAGATATACTATGTCATGTGAGCCAGGATGTTAAATAGAAAAGCTGATAATTCTATGCAATTGTCCACAATAAGCTCTAGGTCAGGTTCTGCCTTAGATGCTGTGCAAAATTCTCATAAAAATCAATGAGCATTTGATATAAAAACCAGAAAACTGGGCCCAGCATCTCTGAGAGACGGCAACAAGGAGACTGCAACAATAATGACATGCTCTCCTTCTTTACTTGTCCCATCCCTGCATTGCTTAACCATTATTTTGAACATTGATTTTTTTTTTTTAAATCCCATAAAGTTTCTCCCATGTGGCTACTTCTACCTTTAAAGGCAAAAGCACTGCATACTACTTTGAAGGCTTTAAAGAAATCAAGACATTTGATATAACGGCTTTGTTACCAGTTGACCTTTGGCAAAAAAAAAGTGCTATCCCAGAATGATTTTGTGTTTGTATTATTTTATGTAACTTGAAGAGCTAAAATTAGACTATGAAAAAGAATCAGATTTTTGTATTGTTTCCCCTTGCCTGTTCCTTTTCTCCCTAATTTAATTTTTCTGGGATTTTGTTTGTTTGTTTTAAACATGTGAACAGATCTTTCTGCAATGTACTGAATCTTAGCGTCAGGATGAAAGATCTAAACAGTAAAAATTCGAGCTTTATTTCCTTTTGATTATATTTTGTGGAAACAAAATACCTGAAGCTCCCTTATTCTAGGATTGTGTTGAGGAAAGGATGGGCTTGAAGATTTATATTTTGTGATAAAAATATCAAGAAATGATCATGAGTTATTTTTGTGTGTCTCCATGCAATGTAAGTGTGAAAAAGATCATATGTCAAATATTGTAAAAGAACCAGAGATTTTTCATTTAAGACTTTGTATTTAATTTTACACTCACACTCATTATTTAAGTCATGCTTAGAAATCTGTTATTGTTAAAAAAAATATGTGGACATGAATGAGACTTGGAAAAAATTGTCATGAGTGAAACTACAAATGAAAATGATTTTACTTGCTTATTCAGCACGGAATTGTTTCAGAATTATTTATCTAGGTTTCTTACTGTGAACGGAGGACAAACTGAGGTCACTTATTCTGGTTAGTTATTAGCCATGTTTATTTATTAGGTTAATTTGCAGAGTTTCAACAATCCTGTGTCCTTGAAAGGGTCAGGAAATAGCACCAAATCAGCGGTACTGATTATCTGCAATGTAGAAAGAACAATGACTTTTTCTAGATGTACTTGAAAGTGTGTTTTGGCAATGAGCTTTGAACCATGTTCAGGCAATTGTTTCTAATGATAAAGCACCTTCTGGGGACCCTTCCAGTACTGCTTAAGTTTGCACTGTTTGAGGAAGCATTATGATAGAGTCAGCTGCTTTTGTTGTGCTCATCTTATGCGATCCACTATAATTCATTTACTTTGGTTTGTGCTTTTCTCTCAGCTTTTATGATCTGTTTTTAGCACCTGCAAAACTGATTCTTGGGCTCTCTTGGCATTTCTCTGTGTTGCTGGCTACCTTTCCTCCCAGCCCATTCTGCAGTAGTGCTTCTGTGGTGCCTGGCTTGGCTTGTGCTGTGTTACCTAATGCTGCTTTGGTTCATGATTGGACTGAATTGTCTCTCTGATAAGATTCTTTTCTCTGTTAGAAAACTGTGTAACAAAATGAGCTTCTGGTCCAAAACTAGGACTCTATGTGCTATTTTGCTGTTTTCACTGAAGTGCTAAAAGAATAATAAATCAGAATATTGGTAATTAAGAAACTTTTAGTTCTCCAGCAGGTAAAAGAAAACAGTGTACACATGCATGCTTACAGGCTCTTCCTTGCCTTTTCTTCCAAAGATGTCTGTCTCTGATATGAGAGTGACAAGTCAGCCCAGAAGGAAAATTCAGCTGAAAAGACCAGAAAATGCTGAGTTCGTCTTTGATTGTCAGTTCACCCTAGAATGCACTTTTGCTTTTAGTAGCTTTTCCATTTTCTCCCAGGCACAGAATTGTACTTATCTTTCTCAATAGGCAGCCATTATGTCTGTTTTATCCACGTACAAAGCACAGGAGAAATAAAATGATAGGTTCCCTGATAAGAAGGATAAACTTTTGAAGTCTACGAATAATACAATTCCTTTTGGCTGATTGATTTCAGGTAAGTGCAAAGGACATAAACAGCTTTTTTTTTTTTTTTTTTTTTTTAAAAAAAAAAACAAACCCAAACAAACTGAAAGGCATGAATCTGAATGATGGACAATTGCAGTTTAAGCAGAAACACTTTTAGGAGTTACTTTGTGGAGAATTGTCTCACTCTGTCCCAGAAACCTGGTTCTATTCAGTTTAACTTAGTTCCTCAGACTGAAAAGAAATTTGTATAGAAGGAGGAGAAAGCTCTCCTCCCCCTACTCTCCTGGTATCAATGTGTGTGAACCACTTAAAAACCAGAGTTTTGTGCAAAGTTAGGCAACTACATTGCTCTTTGGTAGCTTGGAGCAGTATCAAGTGTACAGTAGGCCTGTCATTGCAATACTCCTAGAAGCCATCCCAGCCAGAAAACAGCAATCACAGTACCTGTCCTGCCTCCCTCTGGCCCTTCACTTATGCTGGGGATAGGCAGCCTGAGTGCTCTGGTCACGTTAGTCTTGGAAGGTCACATCATGAGCAATGTCATCCTCACCCCTTTGCCGCAAAAAAATGATTAGACTTTGCTGCAGGTGGGTCCCAAGTCTGTCTTGCAATTTAACACTTACAAAGTATTTAAAGAAACTTTACCATGCATTTCATGTCTTTGTCCCTCTTCCTTCCCTTCTTGCTTACTTCTATTTTAGTCTTACATATGTTTTCCTGTTACTCAGTAACTATTTTTTGTCAATGCAAGTTTCAGTGTGTATTAAAGTATGTCCCACAACACAATGTAGGCTTCTCCTTAAGAAGATGGTGAACATTTTTATCAAGAAATATCTCAGTGCATACGCTGCACTCTCCTTTTCTCATTTTCAATTTCCATTATTTTTTCACTTTGATATTTTAATTTAGCAGTTCAAAGTCCTTCCTTCTCTTCTCACTATAGAGCGTGAGATGCCAGAGAAAGTGTAGTCATCTTCCTGGTGGATGCTATAGAACAGCCAGCAAGAGCAAGAATGCCCCCACATTAGGAAGCAAGAATTAGATGTATTCTAGGAGAGAACAAATCCTTAGTGGATGAAGTGTCTTGTATAAAATCATATTAAGCCAGAAATTATTGCAGAGTTTAATCTAGAGTAGCTGGAAAACCAGGTGAAGGGTGTTTGCAAGACACTTATTACACTAATTTTCCTTCATTTTTAGAAGCAGATTGTAACTGGGATTCCAGACCCGTGTAGAGAAGGAATTCCAGCTCTAGTCAGGTACACAGTCTTAGGACTAGGCAGGCAAAACCAAGAAATATTTGCTGGAGTAAGCAAGTAGAGAGGTTGGGACTGAGCAGAGTTAAAAGCAAATTGCTCTTAGCTGGGAGCAAAGTTAAAATGTTTTTGGGGATGCTGTGGAATGGGACAATTTTGCTTGCCTTTTGTCTGAGCACTGCCCATATACACACAGGTTCTTGCCCTCACAGGATAGAATTTCTACCTATTCTTTCATTTGTTAACTAAACTTGCCTACATCTGCTTTACACAGCAGTTTAAAGATATGTATATAGTGCTGGATTATAAATCTGTGGTCTCTTTTTCCTGATAAATTCTTGAAAAACTTTTGTTTATTCCCTTGCTTTCCCACTAGCCTTCAGTAGGATATTATGGCTTCAAATGGTGTAATGCACTCTATGCTGTAAAAACAAAAGTTGACATAGATGCACTGTAAATTGCCCCCTGTCAGATGCAACTATTTTATTTCACACTTTCCTTGTTTAAATTCTTGAGATGGAAATCCAAGAGGATAACTCTAAGCACTAAAATGATCTGTTCTTCATTTTTATTATTTCAGTATTAACATTTCTTAACCTAGATTTTAGAGAACGATCTGGTTTTCCTAGGTGTCAATACCTGATTCAGAGAATTTTGCTGAAAGAAAGCAATCCTCATTGAACCCATTTGGCTCTGGATTATGCTCCTGATGTTTCTTTCACAATAAAAATAAAATTTGATTCTCAAACAGAATTGCAGGGATTTTTTCATAGTTCTACCCTAGCACAGCATGTTGCCATTGCCTAAGATCACTGAACTAATTGGAAATCATTCATGAGGACAGCAAGGAATAGCACAACTTTTTGATTTCCTTAGTGATATTTCCTCCCTCTTGCTTTCCTCCTGTGAAATAAATAGGCATAAGAGGTGTTATTGCCAGAAGAGTGGGTAGATTTGTGTTAATGCCTAAGAGCAAATGTCAAACTACAGAAATGTCAGAGTCTTGTATGTTTCCAAAGTATATGAACACATTATTAGTTTTCTGTATCTTTTCTTTGAAAACTTTATGATAATCCTCTCTGCAATCTTGTACTGGAGACAAGTACTATGCTACATGACAATTTCTTCTTCTAAATTTAGCAACACAGCTTTATAACATTAGGCAGGGAAAGGCAAAAGAAAGTTTAGGTGGATAATTTTTCTCTCCTTGAAAAGCATGTCTTTCAGAAACAGTCATACCAAAGAAAAGCTTAGAGCTGTGAGTCACAGCATTAGTGGGTTGAACCATCATTCCATACAGGAATATAGGCGTACATTTTCAGGATTAATGAAATGTAGATGTATTATTTGTAAGAAATATATATTTTAGGATGACACAGCTATAATCTCGGAACATCTGGATTCTAAAGAAAGATTGACTTGACTGGGAGTGAGACTGACATGAATAAATGTGTTTTTTAAAATTAACTTGAAATATTTTCTTGAAATGCAAAGGACATAGAAACCAGAATTTCTAGAACCAAGCATCAGACACCCATATTCAAGATCTCCACCATACAGATAATCTATGAGAAGTGGTGCTTCTGGTGCCTTCTACAGACTTTTCACTTTACATGTACTGCTGACTTTTTCATATTGATTTCTCTTTCCCTCTTCTGCCTCTGTCCCTTGTTCTCTAGCTCTACTCTTGTTCTCTTTCATGTCTTCAACTCATGCTTCTGTCCTGCTCCCGCCTTCCACATTCTTTGGTTGCTCTTTTTTCCTTTCTTCAGAGGAATCATTTCCCCCCCCATTCATCTGTTGCTTCTGACCTATAGTTTCTAGCATATACCACAACCACAGGCTATTTCTTTTGAAAAAGGGGTGGTTAGAGTCAGCTGTGTTGGTACTCAGCATTAACATTTAAACATATTTTCTCACTTCGTATAACATTTACCTACTATTCCTATGTATTCCTGAAGAATTATCTGAGGGAAACATTTTAATGCTAAGTGCTTTTTGGCCTTTAAAATTGCTTGAGTAGGTGAATTAAGGCAATACATTCATTTTTAACCAAAAAGATCTTTTTTCCATCGAAAGTCTCTTTAAAGAATAACTTCAGTTGAGCTCTCCAAGGAAACTGTATTCCCAAAGAATCACATTTATCAGCTGAAATATTTCATTCTAGCTTGCTGCAGCTGGTATCAGGAAAAACATATATGCAGCCTGAACATTAATTTCTGCTCAGTAGTGCAGGGTGGTGGACTAAGACGTGGTATTGGATAATGGAGACAGTATTGGCAGGACTTTGCATGTTCAGCTCCTGAGCCAGAATGCATGGAAATCAGCAGGAGGGCTTCTCTTATATTCACTGTATATCTCTATTAAAGGCTTAGGGTGTGATTGTTGCTGTGGGATCTCACTGGCAGCTATGCAAAACCTGTGCAGAATCAGTTTAAAATGACAATAAATTAGACTGGTAGTTTTACAATTTTTGCACAGGTATTAGTATCAGACAGTATGTTCTGCCTTGGCTTAGGGAGGATGTTATTTTATCACTTGAAATATTTTCTTGAAAAGTAAAAGATGTGGAAGCCAGACTTGTTGGAATAAAACATCAAACACCCATATTCGAGATCTCTACTACACACGCGTCAGTAGGAATGTGAATAAAAGCACAAAGGCTCAGGACTCCAGGCAATAGGAAGCATGAGCTTCAGGACCGTCCTGGGAGCTTTTCATAATGGATACCTCTTTGGTTTTTTTAGACGTGTGGATAAACCACTGTTGTCTTATTTTTTTCTTAGGTAGCTACTGCTCTCTGAGTATACAGGCAAGCAGCAGGCATTTGTCTGCTTCTGGCTCCAACCTCCTAGTTCCCCAAACACCCTATGTAATAATGTAATAATGATTGGATTAGCTTTATCCAGGAATTTAAGAAGATTAATTTATTTAAAAGTATTGTCTATATACTACTGTAGCTCAGAGCTCCTTAACTTGTTCCCTCTCACTGTAGCCTCAGTCACAGCTGAACGTTCTGCTGCCTTGGACTTGCAAAATTTCTTTGCCTTAAACACACATTAAAATAGATTACACTTCAGTTTTGGTTTTTAAAAGTATGATAGTTTTTGATTCTTAAGTATTTTGAAGGTGAATTGTAATGCAACTCTCATGACTTAGAAAAGGATACTTGTGGTCAAAGCCATACCATATTCTGAAGAGCCACGCACTCTCAGCTTTGGTTGTATTTTTATCCAAGTTAGATGCACTCTGCAAAATAAACAAATGAGTGAAGTGAGAAGCATTTTTATGAAATAAATAAAACATGGAGTTTCAATATTAAAAATACATGTCAGAACAAATTACAATTAAGCGCACTTTTGTTTTAATTTAAAAAGCTTTGTTGTCGCACAAATGTCATCCCTGTGAATCAGCTCACGAGAAAATTGGCTCATACAGCACATTTCTCAATGCTGCACTCATTGGAAGCATGTAGCATTTACTTTTATTAATGATTCCAATTTTTTTAAGCAGTTGAGAAGCGCTGCACTCTGAGATCAATAAAATGATGTTTTGCTTTAATTGCTGTTGTGGGATTACTTCAGTTTACTCCTACAAGATCAGATGCTGTTTGTGCATATCTAACAAAATGTCATTCCCAAAGGGATTGAGATATTCTAACAACCAGGAAAGTCCTTTCTGTACTTTCCAAGAGGAGAATAGCATGAGTTGAATTGACAAGGCTCAAAATACCCATTCCAGTCTGCAAGCCAATTCTGTGACATGCTTGCACAGGTAGAGAGGTGGACTATCCTTTTCCTCAGGGTCATAATTTGGAATAATACAGTAGGAACAGTTATCTGTACGAAGAGCCTGTTTGGTTGTACTCTAGGCATCACATCAGTGCTAATGGAAATATTAGTAGCAGGATGAAATTGGGAATGGGATGGCCAGTTCTCTAAGGATACTCAACTGTTGTCTTGTTTGTGTTTTGTGGAAAGTTAGGTTAGTTTTAATGAGAATATTTTTCCTTATGCTGTTTTAAACCAATTAATCTGTTACTTTTCATGTTTTAATCTAATATATTAAAATATAATATCTTATTATAGACTAATATACACATAACTTGGCTGATGATAATAATAACAATGGTCTGACCCTCAGAAGTGTAAGGTCTAGTTCCAAGGCAACCTATTCATGGGACCTTTGGAACAATGGGAACATTGACATCATTGAGTTTTGAATAAGGTTAGACAGAATCCATGTTGTAGCTGTTAAGATTTTGCTAATATGGTCACACTGAACATGCAAATGCATCAAACAGAACAAATATTATTCTCGGGATCTGTTTCCTTGTTAATTGAATTGAGCATTTTAGCAACTCTTCCCAGTAACTGGGGAAGCTGGAGAGGGAAAGAAGATGGTACTAATCCCTAACTGAGCAGCAGAACACTCTTCTAAGCTCTAAAAATCTAAGAGTGCATTGTTGCAAGATGAAGATTGGGAAAAGGGTTGAAACCTTTAAGCAGAAATTGTGATTGCAGGTAAAGTCTGTGTTAGGTCAGAACAAGAACACTGAATAAAGGAGAGTGAAGGACTTGAGTGCACAGGAGTAGAGATGAGGAAGAGAAGGACAGGCATGGAAATACACATATTGTGGAGTGGGCTACTCATGTGTGGTGCAGAGGACAGCTTGTTAAAAGCACAGGGAGCTCTGTGAATGGCCAGTGTCCTTTGTGTGGATAGTAATGTTTTCAGAAGCCATAGTGTTGCTGGCTAATTCCACTTTCCAAACTCATTGTACTTCCAGCGTCCTCTTAAGGAAACAAGTTTCCTCATTTGGGAACATGAATTGTTCCTGTATGAAAGCAGTGGACAAAGAAGTCTGCACAAAAGTATAATCCCCCAAGAGTTTTCTGGTCCTGACCTGGACCTTCTTTTATTTCTAGTTTGACATGTGATGCACCTTCCTCCTTTTGTCTATGAAATCTGTGTTGTGTTATCAGCTTTTGCAGTACTGGGAATCTGGGTGGTTATCTGGAGTGCAACTCCTGCATAAACAGTACAAGGGGTGACAGGAGGTGTTGATGTGAATGTTTTAGGGCTTTTGCAGATCCTTGAATCCTCTGTTGGATCCCATGATTTTAAAAAGTAACTTTTCACTTTCCCTACATTTCAGAGGGGTAAAAGTAGGGGAGACAGTGCTCTACCTCTGCCACATAATTTTCTCTCTGGGAAGTGAAAATGCCAAAGTTTCTCATATCTCTTCTTCCATATGGAGATTACTCTCATTAGTCCTTGCAATAAATTCACCAACCAGCTGGTAGATGAAACTGATGGGAACAGTGTAACTAAATTCCTTATTACACTTATAAAGATGTAGGGATGGTTAAATAAACTATGCAGATTAGTTTGACAGAGATGATATTGATAAGTGTTTTGCAAGCTATTTAGTTTTTTCCTGAGATCAATAGCATATCTACAACATTTTTTCTGAAGTGCTGGTAGAAAATATATTCTTACCCTATCTCAGCTGAGATTAACATAGCAGAATTTGAGATACATAAGCCATCTGAATGAAATATGCTATTTGTCTGTTTATGGGAATTTAGTTAAATAGCTCACTGCCATACAGCTTTTGCCTTTTTAAAGTAGACCAACTTTGTAACTCTGCTTAGTGATTATGTATCCTGCATTGTACTTTTCAGAGTTAGCTTTTGGTGTTTATACTCTGATTGTACGTGATTTGCAGCAAAGTGGTTTGTTTTTACATACTATTTTCTATACAATAACATATATTATTTTAGTATGTATTACGTAATTTCTTTCAGAACTAAGTTATGACAGTCCATCAATAAGTAAATGGGTATGAATATGAGGCTACTTTCTTTTGTTTCTGTTTATACTGTGATAATGATTTAATGATAAACAAATTTAAGGGTGGCAGCACAGAATTGAAACAGAGATATGCTTTTGATGGATCATGATATCGTGAAGTGCAGGTATTAATTATACATGAAAAGGCTCCACAGCTTTGCTAGGGAAAGAGCTCTGGGTTTCAGGTCTTACAATATGAACTGGAATTTGCTGCCAGCCGACTGCCAAAGTTATTGGTTCAGGTAGCGCAAAATAGAACGTAATCAGAAGAATTTAGAAATAACTGTGTACATGGAATTGTTGAATAAGTCAATTCTCTTCACAGAAAATTGAATTTGTGGGAGGCAAAGGAAGGAAAGAAGGGAGATAGAGATAAAGAGGTAAGGAAGGAAAAGGGTTTTGCAGTCATGTAGCTGGTATTGCATATGACAGAGTACCCATGAGGTGGAAGGTCTTTAAGGCTTATTCTGCCCCTAAAAAAGTCTAGGTCTGGTTACAGACATGGATTGAGAGGTTCCACAGCAAGGTACCTGTGTCCTGGTAGTTAGAGTGGTCACAGGAGCTAAATTCAAATCTCTATAGCAGATCTTGTAGCTTTCCCATTCTGGCTGAGTACTCTGAGCAGAGAGAAGCCTAGAGGCTTCTTTTCCATTAATTTTTGCTCTCTTTTAAACATCTTATTATTGAAGATATGTAGTTCTTATTTCTGGTACAATCTCCCCTGAAGCTTCAATTAACAGCACTGAGAGTTGGCACGTGGTTTAAAGTTCTTCTGGGCAAGAGCTTTAACTGGCAGTGGGAGGTACTGGCACCAGACATGTTATTTGTGCAGGGATATATGTGTAGGAAAATCATCTGCTTTCACTGTGCAGACACAGCAACATAGGAAGAAAATAAAAAGTAATGAAAAGTAAACTAAATAAAAACATCATTCTAGAAATAAAGGGAAAGAAGAAAGAAACACAGGGGAAGAAGAGGAATGAGAGAGAGATGTGAGATGAAAGAGAAAATTAGAAGAAACATCCTGACTTAAACTGAATAACTATCATAGGTACAGAGTTAAAACAGTGAGCGCTACAGAGAAGGCAGCAAAGGTCTGAATTAGTAAAAGATTGAGATGTCAAATAGAAAAAGGCAGATGAAAATAAAATATCACGGGAGCAGGGAGGGGGAAAGAATAATCAGAACAGCAAAATTATTTTGCAAGGTATAATATACTACTATAAGGAATACAGAACTGGACATGATAGGACATGAAAAGTGCTATATTTATTTACACATTCTGTTTTGTATTGCTGAGTTTTGTCAGCAGAGATAGGTGTTAATTCACAGAGCACAGTTGGGACACTGGATGTGTTACTATTGTAAATAAACATTATTATTTTCAGTTTTAATAAAAGAATGAGAAAATTAGATACCTATCGGCCTCTGAAGAAATCTGGTTTTTGCAAAACACACATTCAGTCAATTTTATGCTGCATTCTGCATTCCCTGATCTTTGATAATTCATGAGTGCTGAAAAGTAGAAATTTTCTGCAATTCTTTATCTCCATACTCCAATCAAGACATAGACTATGGTTCTGTGTCCTGCCCTTGTTCAGAATTTGGATAGAGGCATTGCAGGAATTCCTACCAAGATGCTTAGGAAAGTGAATTTAACCATGAGTCCCCTTAGATTCAGAATAAATCAGTACCTTGCCATGGTGCAATGAAGGGTTATGCTAACCCTTTAGTAATAGTGACTGGACTGTAAAATGAAGGATGTGGTGAGTATGGATAATATTAATTTTCCTTCTTTTTAAAGAAATATTAGGATAATAAGGCATCTGAATTCTACACGTTACAATGAAAATTGAGACCTTTGGTGCCTTCCGATATGTGCAAATGTGTAAATGTTAGGAATACTCAGTACATAAGATATATTAAAATTCTGCCTAATGATATCTCCAATGTATTTTCAAATGAATAAAGCATCTTATGTCTTCCTCAACTTATTTTCTACATTTATTTTATTGTTGGATGATTCAAATTTCAGTTCTAGTTGTGAGGTCTGAAAGGGTGCATGGGATGGTATTACCAGCATTAGGCACTTGTTGGCTTTGTGCTTTGGCACCTTGTCAGCTGTATTGTGGCTTCTCTGCAGTCCTACTGCTGTTCCACTTTCCATGCTGAGCCACAGGTTATGTCTCTGTGCATTGACTCTACAGATTTCTCCTGCTGTGCTGCAGGCAGTGCTGCATTTGAAACTGCACCATACACGTATGACAAAAAAGGGAAGGGCACAGGTGAACAGCTGCAGCTTGTTCAGGAGCACCCTTCAAAGGCTTCAGGTTCTCAATGTACTTAGGCTGCCAAGTGAAAAATAACTGAAAAATATTTTCATAAACCTGACCTACTAGAATTGAACATTACACATTCTCCTTTTTAATTCTGAGGGATTAAACGTTCTGAGATGTCTCATTTCCCCAGATGCAGTCATGTTCTGCCAAAAATTGAACACTTTTTAATTCAGCATGTATGTCCAAAAGCCTGACATACCTGGCTTGTAGTTTTAGCTTTCAAATCTTCATCTGGATCTACGCCAACTCTGTAAAAAAACCCAAAAACCAAACCTGAGGACATATGGTAATGATCTGATGTATAGAGAGCTTTCGGTGTAAAAATGTTTCTTGTGTCACTCATTTCCTACTGGGTGAGAAATAAGGAGAAGAGCTGGGAAAACATTAAATTACTGTTTAAATCAAGGAAGTTCTGAAGTTTTTAGGAAAATTAAGATTCCTTTTAACTGCCACTCCTAACACCTGAGATTAGATCTTTACCCTGGCTCTGATCCATCTCTGGGGAGAGACAATCAAGCTGTTAACCTGCACTAGGAAATCCTTAATTGCTGACAGAAGAGCAGTGCTGAGGTACTGCAGTTGGTATATGGAGGATGAGATTACAGAACTCCAATGTTTCTTGACTGTGCTGCATTATGGATCTCTTGAAGCACTTAGAAAAGGCTTTACTTGGCACACCAGGTACAGGGAAGCAACCCAGAGGGGAAAGGAGACTGCAGTGAGTGATGTGCAAGATGATGATAGCCTGGGTGGCATTTTCCCATCCCATATGGATGGGAAAAAAGTAAAACTGGCTGTTTAAAGGGATGTGGTGGAAGAATTGACATCTTTTGAGTATGGCTGATATTCAGAGCGGAGAAGAAATGCAACTGAAAAATATTTAAAGTTGAACAACAGAGGCTTGTGCTGATTAAAGACACAAGAATGTATAGAAAGCAGTGAGAGATGATGGATAGTGCACCTTACTATCACCCAAATCTGAAACCCACAGCTAATGTTACAAACAACCCCTATATGCCTCTCAAGCTCCCACATAGTAGCAGGTCCATCAAGCTAAAACAGAATTTACTGATGCAAAGAAAATATAGTCTTTCACTAAAAATTAATTTAAGGCCATGTTACTGGTTTTCTGATAGTCTTCATTCTTGAGTATAGTTTTGCTTTTGGTAATAACACATCATATTATATTTTAAAATATTATTTAATATTAGCAATTACATACCTCAACTTTCTTTCCTGTAAATGTTATGCATACACTCTTACTGAATTGGAGACATAGCTCTTGAATTTCAACAAACATGAGTCCTTCAGGCATAAATATTTCTGATTTTTTATTAAAAATAATCATCCTGGTACTGATTCAGCAAAGACACAACATGAATAGCTGATTCTCTCTCCTTCCCCTTCCCCGGAAAAGCTTCTGATGACACTAACCCTCTTCATTAGTTTGGAGTAAAGCAAGTAAGGTATTTCCATTTCATTAAAATAGAAACATTTACCTATGAAAAGGAAAAGAATCATTACACAGAGGTTTAACCATCCACCTGACAGTGGGTTTATTATTGCCTTGTGCGGAATAGGATTGTCCAGGGCCTTATCTGTGCTTGGCCCTGTAAAACAAAGCAGTGTGAGACAGCCCTGCCCTGCAGAGGGTACAGGGTAATGACAGTGGTTGGAGTGAAGGCTGAAGCAGTGGCACAAATGCAAGTGCTGTGGTCCCAAACTCATAACCCAGGTTAGAATCAGAAAGAGAATCTCAGTCTCCTGAACACAATCACAGGCACTGTTTATTGGACTGTGCTGTTTTGTTAGATGTGTTCACCAGCATCAGCACTTGGCCAAGATAAAACCCACCAGCGGTACATCGGTTACAGAACTGCAGAGTTCTGGAAGTAAAAAACTTCAATGTATTTACACACGATAGGTGCAGCTGAAAGGCAGGGCTTCTCTTAATGAGCTTAACTGGGCCTCAAAGAAGGTCAGTTCTGGGACAGAAGTAATTTAGCCTTCATGCAGTTCTCACCTTACTGGAGCTGAGAAACTGCCACTTCTGGCTGACTGTGTGTGTTGGAGTTGTGATGTGTTATTAGAGATTGAGCACAGACAATAGAAAATGTTTCACCCAGGATTCAAAGGACTGTAATAGCAAATGAGAAAAAGAGGAAGCCATGGGGAAGATAGGAACCAGAGTTTCTGGCTGTGATATTGATTCAGTAGCAGGGATATAACTAATAGTTAATCTCACTGACAACAGGAATTAACTGGTATTGTAAATCCAAATTTTTTTTCCTGAGTTCCGCAGAATTTGTGATATGCTGACGCTTCTCTGCATCTATAATTTCTCATCCTTACAGCTACAGAGACAGCTAGACATTTTGCTTTGTTTGTTTTGCAGACAACACATTACTATAATATGGCACAAATGAAGATTCTCATGTGACATCCTAACAGGAGTATTGCATTTAAAGGCAAAAAAAAAATTTAAAAAAAAGCACCAATAAATGTCTAAGGAAATCAAACTTAGATTTTTCATGTATGAAAAAGAAAAGAAGACTTCTATGCCACATGAATTCACACAGCCTGAGCTGACACTTTTCTTTGGTCTGTTCTTTGCCCTCATTTAAAATACATGGTCAGAGGTAATTGCTGTTTTTCTCATGGAATAGTGTCTCACTACTGGGAATTAGTGTGAATAGCACAATATTACCAAGTGATTTAAAGTCCTGTGGGAAAAGAACCAAATTATTCTTTGCATTCTATGGGAGATCTTTTTAATATATTAAAATAGCAATACATTTCTGTAGTTTTATTAAGTATGAACTAAGTAAACTCAGTCTAGTCAGTTCTGAAACCGAGGCTAATTGTTCCATATCCAAACATAGGCTTGGGAGCCTAATATCAGGCAGGTAGAATTGAAAATTATGGTCTTTTATAATTAACTCTGATACACTTGACATGAAGTAAAATGCTATTTTAAATATTGAAAAAACAAACTATGCTAAATTATGAGACAGTCAAGACAACTGAAATTAATCACAGATATGCACTTGAAGTTTGTATTCTTGACTTCTTCAAAAGACCTGCTAGGTCTCATGCTATTGCCAGTAGAATTTGCAAGCTTAAAATATGTATAAATTACTATAATTGCCTCTAAGAAATATCCTGCTAATATTTGTACAAACATATTTCCGTTTTTAACATTCTCGTGTTTCCATTCCTGTGAGAAGATCTAATGGATGCTCAGAAAAATATTTTTTTAGTATTTTTTCTCTTTTCTTGCTATCAGCTTTTATCTTTTCTCCTGTTGTTTTCTTTTACTCTTTGCAGCCTTTCTTCTTTCTGTCACACTTTCCCTGTGTTGCTTTCTGTTCCCATTTGTCTTTTAAATATTGTATGCTTTTATTTCTGCCTTTCTGTTTTTGCATCTTTTTATTCTATACGTTAAACATTGGGATGACTGCTCTTCCATGAAGACAAATGCAAAGACTTTTTAATCAGTTCTATACTGCAGTGAAGTTTACTTTAAGTATTTAGATAGGCTTTAGTAATATATCAGGTCCAAATGCTCTAGACTGGAATAAAATCAAAACCCTGACAGCTTGTCTGTATTGTCCTTTTTGGGTTCCTTTGGATGGGGGGTTGGGGTGTGGTAGGACGTGTGCTGTGGTGGTTTTTTGTTTTTAATTAAGGACCAGATCAAAACCTGGATTCAGAGAATTCTTCAAGTTGCTATGCTCAAAATCTGGAAGGAAAGCTTGTGACTTCAGCCAGTCTCTAGCAATTAGGTCTAAGAATTGCTGGGAACTGTGCATTAATCTGCACAAGTACCCCTTGCAGTGGATGGGATTTAAATCCCTGTGTGCTACCAAGTGCATCATTTTTTTAGCAAGAGTCAGAATGCATTTGGTAATAAGAGAAGGAATTTGTCACTGAATACAAAGCAGTTGATAACATCTTTTCTTATGTGGTTTGAAATGAAAATGGATCGAAAGATAAATCCCAAATTGTCAGGGGAACCAGTAGTAAGAAACACACACTCAATCCATAGGAATACTGAGTAGAAAATCACTACTCAAGCATTGTAAACTTTTAATTCCCTCACTTCAAATCACCAGAAAATCAACAGTGTAGGATAAAATCACTGCTCTCTACAGTGAAGTCACAAAAAACCACATAGACTCACATCTTCATGAGAATCTAGGCACACAGAGCAGAACTTTTGGCATCTATACTTACAAGTGTGATTCTCAGCCCTCCCTCACTTTCAGCGCTGGGAAATCTGTACATAGAGACATTTCTCTGAAATCTGAATTCTTATTACTGAAATTATCCTTCTGGGTCTGTATAGGCCTTCTGTACTCATAGAGCAGAGCCTGGTTCATGCAAGCTGAATCTTGCTTGCAGTCCTACATAGTCTGGTTTGCAATTACCATGGGCTTACACAGGTTAGCTGTGCTGAGGTAGCCGGGACTGCTTTTATTTAAAAACTTATTCTGAGAGCATGTAATTGATTCTATCTAGTTGAAGCCCCTAGAAACGGTTGTTTATATCTGTATTATTGAATGCAACTAATGATTTAATGGACAAAGCATCCAGCTTGGGAAAGAGAAATATCTCCTAATGCAGGTAGCAATCTTCCCCTGATTTAAGTGTATCATGGTAAATGTGTCCTGATGTAACAGGACATCACAGAGCTGTCACATAAGAGTCAGGATTAACTAAGTGTCCTCTACATCCTTTCCTACATCAGTGGGGAAGCAAAGGCAGTTCAAGAGGTGAAAAGTCTGGCATTTCTATTCATTTCTGGCCTCATATTATGATATGGGGATAACAATACTTCCTTCACCCTATTGCTCATCTGTTTTGTGTATTTAGCTTGTAAGTACACATCCTTTATTATGTTTGTTCAAAATCTAGCACAGCAGAGCTATGATTTTGTTTAGAGCTCTAAGAGTGCTGCTCTAAATTAATTAATAACAATACTGGCTTCTTTTCTTGTCAAAGGTTTCACTGGAAGAACTCACCTTGTGAGTGCAATCGCCTCAGCCTTCCACTGGCTGTCTCACTGTAACTGAACCAGTCTTTAAGCCTCAGCTTACATCTCAAAAGCTACACATCCCAAGAAAGGTTTTTTGAGTAAGTGATTTATAACCCAATTTTCAAAGATGGCCATTAAACAGCATTTGCAACAGGAGTCTTGAATATTTTTACATGAATAAATCTCAAGCTTGTAGCTATCCATCATCAGCATATTGCATTCAGTACAGAATTATTAACTGTAAAGACAGAAACATGAGCAAAATCCAAAAATAGATTGTTTCATGATCACTAATAAATCATTGTAATTGAAATTAAAAAACCTTCAGGATAAATAATGATTTCTCAGGACATTATTCTTGTCTATGTGGCAGTAAGTGTGATGTGTATTCCTAACAAACTGATACCTAAAATCCACTTTTGCTTCTATATTGCTCTATTGCCACTACATGCTACTTTTTCTGTGCACTGATACTGTCAAAAACACCTGCTTTTTTATAGCACAATATTTGATTGACATAAACCCATGAAGAATTATGACATGAGTATAGATCTTCAAAGTTCAGCTCAAGCTGATTTTGTTAATAAATGAAAACACTTCAATTTAAGTTTAAGACAAGAGTAATCACTTGCATCTCACAGCAGAAAGAACAAATCAGTTTAATTTCATGCTGAGGAGAGTTAAAAGAAATTATCATGTAAATGATGCTTCCTAATGGTTATGAGAGCTGTTTGTCATGTAGCTAATGCTTTCTATACACAACATGCTGAAATGGAACAAAAAGTGTGATTTTAAACCTGTCAAATCAAGTAAGAGCTAAATGTGACATAGTTTGACTTCTGAATTTAGAATTTCATAAAGCTGGTAAGGTAATTTTTTTAAAATTAGGACATTTGTCCTGTGGTCAAAGTCTATGCACCATTTTTGGTGGACATATGGAGAACCACCTGATTGCAGAATTGACAGTTAAATTAATACACCTGTATAAATGCTGTCCAAATAAAGGTGGGGTGCAATGCATGAAGATAATGGCTAAATGCAAATGGAAGATAAGGCTGAAGAAAGAACTGTAGCGCTCTATATGAGATCCACAAGTTATAGTTTCTAGATGTGACCTTAAGTATCAAAAAGATTGTGAAATTGTGGTTAATGTCACTGCATAAAATGTTACCACTTTCCTATAGCTGTGCAGCCGTGTGAAGAAAATGCTAAAGTTTAAAAACAGATGATGGCTTGCATTTACGTTATGAACTTATTTGCAGAGCAGCCACAATGATGAACTGGATCTGTAGATAGCTGGTATCTGATTCTCCATTCTAATAATCCTATTTTATCCTAATATTGGGGCAGGGGCACTAAAATGTTATGGCCATGTTGAAGTGACAAGGTATATCTGCATGGCAGAATGCAACGTCAGATATCTTGCTGTCACGGGAGCAAGGCACTCCAGTGCAGCATCCTGAGCAGCAGTGATTTACATCCCTACAATGCTTCTGGCACATGGAGTAGATTATCAGCGTCATTGTGCCGTGTGAATATCGCTGTAGTCAGGAATCAGGCTTCTTGCTTAAAAATATTAATCTGACTAAAATTAATATAATTTAACTTCTGTGGAATTTTTAGAAATCATAATTTGTAGTGGTATCAGTGCATGTGAATAGAATTGGGAAAAAAACCAGCATGAAAGTTGGCAGCAACCACAATAACATAGGCTTCTGGTAACAATGTCAGAACTGGGATGAGTTTTCAGGTTTAAGGAAAGATTATTGTAGTGGATTCTACGACAGAATAAAAGGTGTTATAGTTTATTATGACACTCAGGCTTGTTACATCAAAGAACACCAAATCTATCTGGATGGAAAGTGCAAGTTGTGTATTTATGTCCACAGATTATACTGAATTCCATGTCAAATTGGAAAAATAGCAGCTACTGACTGTGCCAAACTCACTCTGCCCCAGTACCATGCTTCTCACAGTGAGCTAAGGAGGTTTAACTCACAGCACATGGCTTCTGGTCAGCTCAGCACTTTTTCATCTTCAGGCAGTGGCTGCAGGGGGTTCCTGTTTCAAAGTGTGATGTTGAAAAATGCAGGACTTTGCAAAAGTTTTACATTCTTGTGTATATATGTACATGTGTGCAGTCTTTAGGGATTCAAACTCACCATTGCTTCCTGCCTCTGATACAAAGTGAAAGCGTGAGAAATTTGATTTCTGTGCTTTCTCTAGAACTGTTATCTTGGATTTCACAAGAATGATACAATTAAATATATTCAATATGTGGTTGATAGACAACTAGTGAAACCCATGAACCCTTAGCAGAAATGTTAAGCATACTCTTGGGACATCTGCTGATCAACACTATTTTGCTTCTTTTACTTCCCCCACCTTTTTTTTTTTTCATTTTGATTTTGGTTTTCTATTTATATATGCTTTTATCATATGTTGTTCCTGTACCTTTCATTGCACAGTTATAGGTGATCCAGCCATCACCTTCTACTTTGGTGTTTATAGCTCTGCTTTGCTGAGTAACAACTCACTTGCATGTTTTATTTTTCTACTTCTGCCTTAGGGAGAAGAAAAATCTGTCATAAAATGGTATTTTTAGTACTCTCTATCTAGATTAATAAACTTTCTGTTCTAAAGTATGTGGAAACCACCACTTTTCCCTCTTTTTTATATCCCTATTTGGAAAACATGTAACTCAGATGGAATTGTTTTTCTAGGAACCTGGCAATGTTCAGATCCTTCTGATAGTTTGGCAAATCTTTGTTCTATTTCCCCCTCCTCAGTAAGGACTGGTCTGTGTGTCATGTGCTTGTATGTGAGCCATTCTATTCTCTCTGCACCAAAAGAGCAGATTTTTTTTCATCCGTTCTTATCCTAAAATGCCCCTTTTTGAGCAGGCTTTGAGTTGCAGTGTGTGAGGGGAGGTTTCCCCAAGGCTCTGAGCATGGGTCTGACTGCTCCCAGTCAAGCAATGCCACTGGTGTCATTGCCTTCAAGGGGAGCAGAATTACACCAGCACTGCATCTTTCCAAAGACAATTTCCCTGATATTTTTGCCAGCTCTCAGCATTTCTGAGTTATACCGGGATGTGGTGGTCATTTTAACCTTCCACTTATGACTGCACTGGTGTCACTCATCAGCCTGGGTTTGATTAACTGGAGACTGGCACTCACTGGGATTGCTGTCATTTACTCAGTGAAAGACAGACATAGTTTTATGCAGTTCATTTATGTAAAATCTGAGATGTATAAAATAAGGTAAGCACTTTACTGCCTGCTTTTCAAGCATTTAGATTCTGTCTATAATCTCCCTCTTGTTTTGAAGTGCAAGAAGAACAGAAAGTCCAGAACAGGGTTATAAGGTCATAGTCAGTTAACAGGCACTGCCCCTCACAGTTACACTGCACTTTCTGAGCAGGGAGATAATTACTTGTAGACAGACATAGATTTATGGGCAAAGGATGGGAAAGCTTGAAAGGATTGTAATCCTGAATTTTTATTTTTAACCTTAACTATGGAAAAAAACAAATCCCAAACCCTCAGTAAATCTAAAATTCAGGATAACTGCTACCAGAAGACTTCTAAAATGAAACTCCCATGTTAACAGTAGATTATTTGATATCAAAATGTTATAAAATTACTAAAAATTTACTTTGTTTAAATTGGAAAAAATCTGTTCAGACTTAGATGAGATGGAGACACATCTGGAGAAAAATGTCGCTACAAGGGTCACATCACTCAGGAACATTGTGTTCCAGTTAGAGAAACTGAAAAATAATAACACATGAAAAATAATGTGATTTGAATACATTTTATAAAACTGCAGAAGTTCAGATATGAGGAGTATGCATGGTAGTAGCTGAGATATACAGAGCAATTATCACTTTCTCAGCAAGGTGTCATTTTGCAATTTAGTTTTCACCTGAGTTTTATATCTCAGATGAAGACTGGGACTCAGAGCATAAGAGAATCCCTTGATACCATATTATAGTATTGACGTAGCATTGCCTTCAAAGAAAGGATGGGATTGGGTCCCTTTTTTGGTAGCAATGACATTATTTCTTTTGAGTGCCAACCCACTTAATCCCAACAAAAATGACCTTTTGGAATACTGAATCACAGCACAGTGTGGTAAGGTTGTTATGAGGTGACTCTGATACCTCACATCCAAAATCTTTATCTGTTTAGGGGAATAAAAAAAAAGGGGGAGGAGAAGTGTTTTGATTTCCCTTACTCTGAGCCAATGATTTTGTATTTTCAATAACACCTACTGGGACTGATCCCAGCCTACATGTGTTAAGGAGCTACTGGTGATGGCAGGTGCTTTTTTTGCTTTAACTTGAGATGTTGCAAACTGAGAGGTTTAGACACACAGATGCATCTGTGTATCATCTTTTCAATAAGAGGCAGTACACAAAACACAATATTTATCAGCCTCCATGTGCCTTAAGAATTTCATTATTGTTACCATGCCTCTCCCCATGCTGTGGGGAAGTCTACAGAGCAAATGTTCTGTACACAATATTGAAAATGTATTAATAAAAAAATCCCTGGAGCATTATTAAAAATGCATTTTCAGTTAATGCAAAAAGACAGAAACATCACTGCATTACAAAAAGTATCATTTTTGCATATAGTAAATATCCTAACTGCTGCTTTTGTGAGATCCATGGAGATGAATAGAATTTAAAAAAAAAAAAAATAAAAATTAAGGAATTAGGCCATTTTGTTGGTGTCTTACTTAAACTACTAATAAACTTTGTCAGCTAGGAATAATGAGAACTGGTTTTACAGAAGATCTGTATGAGGAAAAGAAACTGCATGTGGATGTATTTTGACAAAATCCCGTAGATGAGATTAATCAGCTTCTGGCTTAGAAATAACAGTTCCCTCCAGTGAAATATGTCAATGATTTTTAGAGCAGCAAAATGTTTGTTCTCTGAATCACTTTAGGTGTCCTTTATTTTCCTTGAACATAAACAGCCCAGTGTTGGAAAGAAGCCCAGGCCATGGTAGATGCATTATATTATTACTAATGTGATTAAGCCAAAGTAAAACATTAAATCCTCCTGAGGCATTAGTCTAAATAATGAGATGACCAACTCTAAGTTCCCTGGGCTCACGGCATGGGGAAAAATATATCATGCACTTCATCTCTTGCATTGACAATTGAAATTTATTGTATGGAGCTGGTCCTATGAGTAATTGTGCACAGAGCTGTTGTAAGGGAAGAGTAATCCTGGTCAAGCTTAATGCAGGTTACAACCAAAACATGCTGAGTAAATGCTTCTGCCTTTGCTGCTGAGAACTGGTGCCATTAAAGCTGTCACCCATCTGCCCATTTGGGCTACTCTTTTCACAAGCAGTTTGTAAATCGGCTGCATTGCTTAAGATCATATTTAATTCCTGCTTTGAAACATATTCACCTAAGTTCTGGCTGAAATGCTCAAAACAGCAGGAAATTATAGTAAGGACTTATATGGATTGATTGACCCAAGGCTGTACAAAGCAGGTTGAAGGTATATTCTCCTGTATACCATATAAGACATGTTGTACCTTTTTAAAATCAAAGATTAAATCAAAATGGCATTTCTGAATTCTCAACACCGTGCAGCACAAGGGTGTGTAGAGCTGAGGTTACTCTGCTCATAGGCAGATACACTGCAATGTGTAATCTGAGCAAGCACTGATAGGATCTTTCCATGTTTCCTCATTTAGGAAAAAGGACTCAGACCCAGGAAAATGTTTGGTACTAAAATGGAAGGGTTTTCCCTAAATTTTCATTGTCTGATGTGCACAGTGCCAATAATTATTACCTTTTCAGTTTAAATGGCAGAAAAACACCTGTGCACATTTGTGTCAAAACACACTTTAAAGCCACTTTAAATACAGCAGGATAAACAGTAGTGTCTTTTCTGAAGTAATGTTCTAAAACACTGCTTAATGGAAAATTTAGCTTTTCATTTCTTTTACACCGCTTTGCTTCTCAGCAACACAGTATAAAATAATGACTCAAAGACACCCATTTTATTTAATTCTTTACTATACCATTTAAAACCCCAAACCTACATAGATTATGTCCTCCTGATATAGCAAATGTTAATAAATGCCCAATACTCTTTTTGACAGAGCAACTATAGAAGTGCTGGAAAAGTATACTTCCCTTTATCTAGTGTTTGTTTTCCATATTGTCTTTATGCCACGAGGTGTTTTGATAATTGCAGTGTTTAGTTTAGACAGTACAGATTTCTGTTGGTTTTAAATTAGTTTTTGCAATATAATCCTTCCTTAAGAAACTTGGTCATCCTTACCAGTTTCAAGCAATACATTTAGATCTCATGTGGCTGTTTAAAATATTATTTAGGCCATTCATGCAAAAAATTACTGTATCTAAAATAGATACTGATCTATTATGGTCTATGTATTTGCACTGTTTGGACTGAGGCAATCCAAAGCTATTACTGATATAAATGTGTATGTGTGCGTGCTCACAGACACCCTCCAACTCACTGAGCTGCAGAGGTTCCAGAGAGGAAAAAATATTTTCTGGTACAGTTGGCAAATTTGGACCAGATGTCATTGACGACAGGGTCAGATTTGCCAGTGGCACAGGGTCCATGGAGCAGCAGATATGGCTTTGGGACAGTGTTGTTCAGGGGGGTGTTTGTTTCCTTTTTGGTTTGCAGATGACTTTTACTTCTAGAACAATACCAATGGAGATAGGCACTTCTAAGTTAATTGCTGTGTTTATCCAGAACCATGAGGGCTGGCCTTATTTCACAGTGTGCAAAGGCCCTCTGTAGAGTTCAGAAAGTACACTAAATACAAATGATAGGCTTGGTATTGTTTTTTACTCTTGAACGGTTTTTACTTACTTTTCTAAATATGTATGACTTGGGAATAAATTCATTTATTTGGAGAGAAAAAGAGGTTAAATGGAATGTAAACGATCCAGAAACTCAGGCCTGGTGCACTAACATACGTGAAATTAAACTTGTATACATATATTTGCATTGTGTTATATTGTATTCAGGAGAATTGAGGAAATATCAGGCACTTGTTTTGCATTTGAGCATTCTTATTATGGAAAAGTAAAGGCTTCATATGTCAATGTTGGCTTTTTCCTTTTGTGTCAGCAACACAAATGTGGCTACAAACCTCTTGTTTCGGCTAATTCTGTTGATCTCAAGTCAAAACTTTCCTAATTTTCTTTTGGTAATGAACCAAATTGGCATTTTTGCCTTGTTTGTTGGGGGCTGTCTCATAAACATGTTCTGTTTTGATTTTTTTTTTTTTTTTTTATACTGTCTGCACCAGTCCTTGCAGGCTTTTCAAGAGCACCCAGGAGAAGGGTTAATCACCCCTTTGTTGAATAGCACTTATTAATTGGGAAATACTGATAAAACACTTTCATTTTAATTAAAGTCTATCTTTTCATAAGAGCACTTGAAGACACACTTCAAAGTATCTGGTGTTTGGAGTTTTTAACGTAAATTTTGCTTTGTCTTCTCTTTATAGCCATATACAGCTTAAGTAAAAAACCTGAAGCACGCAGTTGAAGTTTAAAATGAGTGCAGAGAAAAAGGACTGCTGGGAGGATGAGATAGGGAGTGTGCTATAAAGTTTCATAGTTTTATTTAAGCTTCTTGTATTGCTTTTCAGTGTGTTGAAAGGTGTTTGCTGCATCATGGTTAAGAAAGGGACTCCATTCCCATTGCATTCTTGTAAAAATAAGAATAAGTTGGTGGGTGTAGCAACTATGAACCAACACCTGAATTCTAGCAGTGATGACAATGAAAGCAATAGCTTGCATGAGATTAAGAAGAGACAAAGTGAGAAAACAGAGTGAGAAATTGCCTTGATCGGGGATTCTGAAAGCATGGTATACTTCTGCCTACAGGGCAAGAAAATAAATGAATGCCATTATGACAGCCTGCACCAGCAAAGGATGTCCCCATTTTTCCATTGCCACTCAGCTTCCCTGGGGCTCTAAGTACTTCTCTATGGCCAGTGACTTCAGGCAGTGTAGTATTTCTGTCAGTATATTCACAAATACGTGATACTTTGGCATTGGCTTCAGGTTCCTACCTTACTGAACAGAGCCAGTAAACTTCAGAGCTGAAAGGCAAGTCTAATGCCTAAAACTCCCCATAGATTCACAGAATCATTTAGGCTGGAAAAGATCTTTAAGATTGTTGAGTTCAACCCTTAACCCAGTACTGCCAAGTCCACAACTAAAGCAGGTGCCACACCTACATCTAGGAAAGGCACGAGCCTTCTCACCTTCTGTGAAACAAAGAAAAGATTAATTAATTTTAGTTTTTAAAATGTATCATTACTCCTTTCTGGGATGGGCAAGTTGAGATATTTGTAATAAGTTGTGTCGACATTTGCTTAATCTAACTCGGGTAGCTTGTCACTTGTTTATAATTCTGATTTTCAATGTAAGTGATAGCAAAGTGGCACACACCCACTGTGACTTAGATTTCAAAGTAATAAGGCATACAAAGAAATGCTCTGACAGAGAATTTAATGCAATGTTTATTTTCCCAGCATTGCATTGAGCATAAATAAGAAAGTACTTTGGCTGCGGACTGTCTTTTGGAATTAAGTTGAGCAAATAAAATTCAAATTCAAATATATGTATATGTAAGGGTTACTGGAACAGAAAGCATGTGAGCATTCTTCTGTAGACTACTGAATAGGGTACTGGAAGATCTGGATTCTGAATGTTACTATGCAGAAGATAACTGCATTTTAGTTGATAACTCATTTTAAATGGAACAGAAACATTTATTTGGACAGAAGCTGACACCTCCCTAGTGAACACATTAGGCACCATTCTACAGAAGAATTTTATCTCACTTTCTGGTGAATTAAAATTATGTTCTAACTTCTCTGTTTTCCTCACCTCATGATGCATATGCATACACACGCAGAATTGGTGAGGTTTGCGCTAGGATTCTTCCAGGAAGGTGGAAGAAATTGAATGAGGCAGAGGAAGCAAACCATCAAACTCATGCCAGTTGTGGATGCAGCAGGCAAGAGGGAGACCAGGGCTGCTGCTGCTGGGTCTAGATGTGAATCAGGCTGCCTTGGCAGTTGTAGGAATCCTTTGGGGTGGAGATTAGAAAAGCTCAGGGACTGATTAAGACTCAGATCAAGATGCAAGCAGACTCCCTGAACCCACACTGTGATTTCTGACCAGGCTTAGTGCTTATGTATAAGTGAATAGCAAAGGCAACTGGGTAGTTTCAAGGTCACCCTATAGAACATCTTGTCTACTTGTAAGATTAGATCAGCAAAGTGGGTTTTTTTAAGACTCCTGTTTGGGTATTTTACGTAAACAGCACTTTCTATATAAACTTTTGTATAAACATCTTTCCTGTATATTTATTTGCAAAGAAAATATTTTGGATTTATAAAACTAGAATTTTATGTATGCTTTTAAGAGTCCTTTATATGTTATTGTCATTATAACAAAATAATGTATCCATTTGAAGAAGTAAAAATGCAGAAGCAGAATATACTTTTAAGGGCATTGAAATCAAGTACTTATTTTTGAGATAAGAGGTAATTTTCTCATTTAAAGCTCATCGATGTCCTGACCAGCCAGTCACTGTTGGGCTGTTTCTGATAATTCACTATACAAAAGTCTCTATTAGACTATAATTATCTGTTTATTAAAAGCTAAATGCCTAGACTGCCATACAGAGCCTCGATTACTTAATATCTGCTCTAATTAACTTTTCACATTCAACTAATTCTGGAACAATTTGATAGGCTTGTTATCAAGCGTGCCAGACCTGTCCTTCCACTCTACATTTTAAAAAAGAACACAAAGTTCAGAATTTCCAGAGGAATGTTTCACAAGGACTGCAAGTTTCATGAAAGTTGAAGTCACAGTTCTCTTCTGTCACAAAATCCTTCTGCAAACCCAGATGTACCCAGTAATGTTTTTATTGTTTAGGCTCACTATTGTTTAATTAGAATATTTATGTCACAGTCCATATATTGCATAAGACCCTTAGGGCCTATAAGACCCCAAGTCTTCCCCGTTAACACCTTTATTCTTGTTGGAAGACACAAGACCTTTGGGTTTTTTTTTTTCATGTAGAGTTTAAAAATATAATGAAATATTTTGGTACTTTGTGGCATATTTGATAGAAAAGAAAACCACGGGAAAGCTTAAAAAACCCGAGAAAGTTTGAAAAATTTTTGGTTTTTTTATGCTGAAATGATATTTTAAATCATGCTGAAAACTTTCATCCCTTCTAAATGAAACATTCATTTCATATTGTCTTGCTGAATAAATTCTAGTATTCTTAGTCAAGCAAAGTAGGAGAAGGATGAACTTATACATGTTGGAAATTATGCAAACTAACAAATGTGAAAACCAGTAATTCCATGCCATTCTCTTTTTTAGTCCAGCTGACAGTATCACACCATTCTTAAAATATGAAAGTTGTGAGTTTTGAGAGCACTTATTTTGCAGAAAGCAACGGTTTCTGACCAATAATAGAAATAATTAAGCAGTATCTTGTTCAATACCTACAGACCAGGAATACAAGATTCATCTTAGTAAATGTGATCCTAGTTTTTTTTAGAGTCTGGTTTGATACCACATATTTATCTCAAATTTTTAAAGGCTCAAACTATTTTTCTGTGTCTTTTGCTTTACCTTCAAATGACACTGTTTTGACATGTGCTTGAAATAAACTGGGTTTCTGCTTGCACCAATTGAATTCTGACAGACTAGTTAGAGCTCCAGATTAATTTGGGATATTTTGATAGAAAGCACTAAATCATCAGTTTCATTCCAAAGTTTCAAATAATTAAGATGCTCCCTAACACTATTACCAGATAGGTTTGTTTGATTTTTCAGTAGTCATTTGAAGAACTTGATCATGCTGACTGCTGCATGGCAGCTACCTTTTGTATGACAAGGAGAAAAGTTTTAATGGGAGAAAAAAAATTATTGCATTAGATGGAAGAAAATGTCTTTTTAGCATACTCAGATCTATCGAAGCAAAACTGTTTTAAAATAGGATAAACTAAATAGTTTGTCACAAATTCAACTGGATGGATTCTATTCCAAACTATAAATTTATTTATCGTTTTCTAGAAATATCTATAAACTATTCAGGGTTTTTGGCCTGTGGAAAGTTTATTTTACCATTTGTTGCTAGTAAACTGAAAGACATGAATCTTTTACTGTTGTGTAATTTTCCTTCTCTCCTGTACCAAATATTCTAGCAATAAAAGTGTATCTTTCTTTTTCTGTTTTCAATAGCCATGTGGAGCTAGAAATACAAGCTGTGTGAGATGGGGTTTAACTGTCTGCCCTGTTAGGAGACTGTGCTCAAAATTAGACCCCTCTGGCCAATAAAGACCAACAGTTGATAGCTGGAGTCATGTACAAGTCATGCACGAGTCACAATTGCAATCCAAAGTCTCCTATTCAACATCTGCCCTGGGCTGCCTTCACAGTTGCAGTCCGAAAGCCCCAGTACCCTGTATTTTAGTCTTTTATTCTGTTTTCAAGCACAAATGTTTATAAATCCTGCTTAGTGCCAGTCAGGCAAAATGCTGTGGTGAATAACTGTGAGAGATCAAATGCGCACCTTATCTTTGCAGAGAAGTACCTTGCAAATAAATGACAAGCATTTCAGGAGATCACTGAGATTCATTACCTGGATGATTTCTCATTTTCAGATAGAAATGAAAGGAAATTATCCAATTTCTTTTTTTTATAATAACATCCAATACATTTAATGTCCAATTTCCTACTGCTTCTTGATTTATAGCATTTCCCAGGCTAATCATGCTCTAGCTGCTATTGCAAAAGCAGGTATTATCTTAACCCTTTCAGTGTGGGTGTGCCTCAAGAAATGTTTTCTTTGCTCAAAGATAATTTCGTGTGTGATGTTGATCACCTCTGAGTTTGAGGCAGAATGCCTTCAGTCAGGAACACCAGACCTTGTGTTTCTTGTAGTTACTACATACACATGAAGTGCTTACACACTCCCAAATCTAGAACTGGTGGCAAAAACCACCAACCAAAGAAGAAGTATCACATCTAGCATTATTTTTTATTAAAAAAAGATCTTTGACTACATTCTAACCCAGTATTTTAGTCTGTGCTACTACAGGGGATCAAGTGGAACAAAGTGGTAAACCAGAATCTGATCTTCTGCTCACTGAGACCCATGTCACAAGTAATCAATACATTACCATACAAATTATTCAAATGCTTAATCACAATGATCTCTAACATGCTTAGCTAAACTTGCAATTGCAGATAGTTATTTATAGTGGCTCTACATTCTATAGCTGAAGTCCAAACTCTGCCTTTTCCACTGTCTTCCTGGATCAGTTGTTCCCCACCCTACTGGGTAGGTGGGTTTCTGGGTGGACAGAGAGTGACTGGCAGCCACACAGTTTTCTAAATCAATCCCAAATTACTATTTTTCTGTTGTACCCAGAATATTGTGTGTGATCAATGATGGAGCTCATCAGCAAAATGATGTCTCTTGAAGATAATGCTCCTTCAATAAATCTGGGACAGTGTCTTCTCTGAGCCTTTGTTTTGGACTGTCCATGAACACAGAAAAGCTTCCGTGTTAGTTTAGTTTTGCTTGAATCATTTTCAAAGTGTTCTTCACAATTGTGAAAATCATCTTTTAAACAGCAATGTAGATTTTGTGACCTGAGAGTCTGCAGTAACATCCTAAAGCCAAGGAGAGCTGGAGGGTCAGCAACATGTTTTCTTATGTATATTCCATTAGTGGTAATGCAGGAATATTCAAACTATTATCAGTATGAAAGATGCCAGGCAGAAGGCTGTGTTGTGGATGTTCACAGGAGCAGATAGTTGGCCAGCTAAGGACAGTATATTAAAAATAGTTGCAGCATTTATAGTTAGACTCGTTACTTTAAATTACAGCTGTTTCTGGATTTCAGAGAGGTTTTTTTAGGATTAAATACTTTTCCAGGCAAAGACAGTGTGATCTCTCTTGAAAGTGTGTCTGGGTGAAAAAAATGGGCTGAAGAGACTTGGCTGAAATTGGCCTCTCAACAGGAGTGTTTATTGCAGTGTGACTTTAAATACATACTGTACCATGGCTAAAGAGCAATATGACCCTGCAAACCAGATCAGACTTTGTTTATTGGAGCTATATTTGTTACTGAGAGGGAACACCATTTAGGCTGATTATGACTATTCTAAACACAAACCAAAATAATAACCAGTACATTTTGCAGAGAAATACAACCATGCTTGAAAATATCCTGCCTTTAATTGCACTGTTCATCTCTATGTTGTGGTCACTCACAAATTACAGTTGAAGATTCTGTTTTCAACAGTAAATAACAGATGCTTAACTTCAAATAAGCTGTTTTCCAGCACTCTAGAGGAAATACGACCCAAAAGAATATGGTTATAGAAGAGAAAGCCTGCCAAGGCCAGGACAAAATATTTAGCTAAACCTTCTTTTCTAAACTGACTTTCCTTCTTCTTGACATATGATGACAGGAAAATGTATTCAAAGGAATACAAGAAAAACAATTAACAAGGTTCATAATAATTTTTAAGTATTGAATTATGGATCATCTGAAGATACATACACACACTCTTGACTGGTACATTTGGAGTGTCTCATGGACCAGCCATGTTTCAGGAAGGATTATCCGTGTGTGCCCATGTGAGGGTGAAAGGAAAGCCAAGATGTGTTTCCTTAATTTACGAATAAATAAGAATCTATATCCCTAATGAGATATTCTGGTAAACATATACACTGCCTTAGCCTTTGATATTGAAACAAAGTACTGGACACTAAAGGAACCAAAATCTCGACTACTTGTGCTGAGTGAGGTGCTTCTGCTGAGAATGTGAGTTTGGTCAGCCTTGATCATCCCCCAGAAATGTGGCCTCAGTATTTAGAGAAAGCTGAATGTTTGGAACTGAAGTTTCAGGTGAACTAGAAATGGTGTGATTTTAAGGGTAGCGCGGCAGCCAGACAGCTCTTTTCTAAAATACATTTACCAAAAGCAAAGGCCAGATAGGCACAGTAGTAAAAGTTGCTATTCAATGCTGCTTAGTATTTATTTAGAATATGGAATAAAATTCTTCCTATTAACTGAAGGACTACTGCAAAGAGATGCGCAAAGAGTCTGGAAATCCCTTGACAAACATTTACACAGGAGGTGATGATAAACAAACAAAACCTAATACTTACCACAATGCTTTTATAGGACATGTTTTATTAACAGCTTTGAATTTTTGCTTTGCCTGTCAGGAGAATCCTTTATCCTCAAACCTCTCATTGCAGATTTATTGTAAAATGTAGCTCTCTATTTTTAATCAGAGTATGGGGAATGAAGGGAATCATATATCCAAAAGCATTAGCAAGTAATACTCAACATCTCTGAAGGCACATTTATTGAATACTTCGATTTGACAGTGAACTTAAATGGCTATTTCTGTTTTGGTGTTGATGTATCATGAAATTATTCTCACACACTGATCCAGGCTTATTCATTGTCTGCCAAGAACTGAATATTGTAGTCCTTTCACATGGGGAGTAAAGGCAATTTTTTTCCCTGTTACAACTCTCAGATAAGTCAAAAGACAATATATTATTTAGGAATGCGGTGCAGCTAGTTCTGCTCTCAGCATGGTAGCTGATAATGCTGTAAACACCGTGCATGTGCCTCTGTGCTAGGAAATGCACCAGTTACTGCACCAAACAACTGGAAAGTTTTAAATAGGACCTCATTTTCAGAAAGGGAACACTCAACACTCCCTGAAACTCAGAGTTTTGGGTGTTTAGAAGGAGACAGCTAAAATAAATCAGACATTTCTAAAAGGGTATGTTTCATTCTTTTAGAACAAAGTTAAGAAATACTCAGTCTTTGCTAAGAATTTTAAAACTCATTTTGAAGGCTGCTTTTTATGAGTAAGTGCAGTAGTAAAATGAGAATTATTGGTATGGATTTCTTTTAAAACTGTTTTGACTTATAGACACATGTAGACATAACTTCTATCATTAGCAGGTCATATTTCCAAGGCTTTAAGAGCTTTTCTTAGATTCAAGATAGAGTTTAAATAGGAATATGTGTTTTAATATAATTAATTTGTTAAATAAAGGGAATTAGAATTCTTAACTTTAATAAACTCAGTGAATTCCTGAGATCCATTTAAGCTTTTTTTTACAAAAGCTCTTAGTAGTGCTGGTTTCTTGTGACAGAGCTGATTGATATTGCTGCATTAAATGGGAGATGGAAGTTGAGCCTTTTTCAGTAGCACATGGTTAGTTTTGATAGTGTATTTTACTATATGTTTTAGCAACAACTTGCAAGTGCTGTATAAGCCATGTATATTTCTGGAATAAATCAACTGGTAGTTATCTCCGAGGACACATCCTAATCTTTTCTCTAAAAATAGAGTGACAGATTATATTTACATTACGTTAAATTTTAACTGAAAAAGGAAAGCGTAGATCTGGTGCTATTGCTGTGAGGAGAGGGGGAAAATTATGGAAATTCCAGTTATTAGGGAGACGAAGATTGATTTTTCAGAAGTTTCATTCCTACTCGTTTTAAAATTGTCATTGTTCAATTCCCTTATATACGCCAAGAGTCACTGTTATGAGAACTTCACAGTGTGATTTATGGAGAGTGCAGTAAATAATTGAAAGGTGGTATAATATGTGGGCAATAATATACAGCAAGAAGGCTGTACAGATCTTGAGTACTTTCTTCTGCCCTAACACTGTAATGCAGTATGGTAGAGCAAATGGTAAATGTATTGGGGTGAGTTCTTTCTGATTTATGTTTTTTTTACATAACTTGAACTGAATGGATGATAGATTTATTTATGTTTTAAAATCAAACTGTGGGTAAGTTGGTCTGTACCATATAAACTCAAGCATTTATCTCTAGCATAAGACTGAGTTAATTGAACTTGAGGGGTTTAGAGTTGCATCTCCTGAACTAATGATAGGAACTGTAGCCTATTTCACATAGGGAGAGGGGACACAGAACAGTGTATGTGAATAAGATTCAATTCATCCAAATAGATTCAGAAATCACATGCTCCTTTCTATTAGTCTCCGAATGCCTTCAGTTCAATTAAATATATTATCTGCTGGATAATCATTTTATGATGAAAAATTGGCAAAAAAAGCACACTCAGCTTGAGACTGGTATTTACTTGATTATGCTGTTTTTGACCATTTTCTCCTGAGGTTTACCTATACAGCAACTTGTATGTTATGGGAAAGCCAGTGTAGTCACTGTGACCATTCATATATTTTTCATTTCCTGTAAGCACTTTATTGTGGTAAGGTGAATAACTTTAGTTGTTTAGGTTAACTGAGCTAGCTCTGTGCTTTGGATTTGATGGATAGTGGTAGATCTGGTTCCCTGAAGCACTGGGGAATCACACAGAAGAGGTTTCAAACTGCCCTGGGAAGGAGCCCGAGGTACTTTTGTATCAGCTGAACACGAATGGCTACTGTGAGACCAGTCTCCCTTTGCTGTGCTTATAGCAATGATTGCAGCACTTCCCTGGCTTCACCCCTTTTTTTTCTGTAATTGATATCACACCAACACATTCCAGTAAATCTCTTCAGACAATCACATAATTTTTGTACTTGTAATGCAGTTTCCCTTAGCTTTGTGAGCTGAACTCTCCAAATTAGCTTGAAAAATACAATCTTTTTCTTCTAAAGAATCATGGGGATAGACGCAGCTCAGAATTGCTGTTCAGGCACAGTTGCCAGCATCCTGGGGGACTACACCAGGCATGCTGGTGTCATTTGCCACAGCTCCATAATTTTCCCCAGCAAACTCATCTACTAGAATCCATACAAGTGTCAATTGTCATGAGTTACCACTACCTTTAAATACAATTACTTAGCAAAATTGCTTAAGACTAAAAAGGCAGACGTTGGTAGCTAAGGACAAAATTCCATATTGAGGTGTAATAAATTATAAAAACAATTAAATATCTTTACTAGAAGGAGAAATCAGAGCCTCAAGACACATTTGTAATTAAAGATGTCTATTTGAAATTTTATCTCAGTTTGACCTCCTCATAATTTATGAAGATGTATGTTCCAATGTCAAGAAATTAAGTGGAAATTATGAACCTAATAGCTTTATAGTAAGAAAATCCATATCCTAAAAACAAAACCTATTTATTTTATTGGTAAAAATGTCTGGCAAAGATCTGATGGGATTCAGAGGAAATCCTCAGAGATGAGCATTTCAATCAATAATGATAGTCTACTTTCAGTGTCTTTGGTGAAATCTATTGTACAAGAGGCTAGAGAAAGAAGAACGTTCACTGAACAGTATAAACAGATAATGAGAGTCAACATCTCATTTGTGGTCTTGGGAGGCTTTGCACCTCTAAGTAGCACTAAGTAGCAGAAGAAATACCATTGCATCCAGTTCAGTTGCTTGTTAGTGAAAGCATTTGACAATCTTCATTTAAAAATTCCCTAGAGAGCTCAACCGAGAGGGGCATCTAGTAACCCAAGTTCTTAGACTGTACATGTGACTACTACTCACAGCCTTTTTTCCTTACTGTATTCTCAGAATTATTCCTTATTTTCTGTTATAGAAACCCAGACTGATTTGGTCCCCAACATCTAATGAGAATGCTCTTCCTCACCTACGTTTCTGTTGCCACATAGGAAAATTCTTGCTGACTGACAGTGAAAAAGTGGCAAATCTCAGAAAGATGACTAATAGTACCAGAATGTATCCAAACTGTAATGGCCTTGATTGACATTATGGGACATGAGACATGTCATGAAGAAGAATCAAACTGTCACAGAAATAGAAAGACTCCACACTGTATATACGGATGCCCACATTTTATGTTGACCCAGTACACTTAGCCAGGGGATATATATATTGCTAGTTCTTATTTTGTCTGCAAGTTTTATCTGTGCTCTTTGTAAAAGCCCCAATTTGGTTCTCTTCAGCTGCTGTTTTATAGCAAGAGTCTGACATGAAGGCTTGTAATCAGACATAATTTTGTAAACGAGGAAAACCTATGCTATATATAGAATAAATGATAGGCCTGCAATTCACAATTCCTTATCTCGATAGTGAGATTTTCTTTGTTAATCTCAGCAACTCACAGCAGGGAGTTCTGAATGGATTGTGAAGTAACCAGAATCAGTAACCAGCATGAGTACACTCATCATTAAAAGTCGGGTTTTAGAAAAGCACACTTGGAAGGACATTGCATTTAAATTAGGTCCTTTTTACTCCAGTTTTCTATTTCCCTCTCTCTTGTCATTTAACCTCCCTTGTCATTCATTGCTCTCTGTGAATACAAGTGACTATGAAGTAATTTAAAAACGAATATAGTAAAGAAAAATATATAAAACAATGCGTAATAAATTAATGCCTGAACAATGCATCAGTGGAGGAAGATTTTTCCAGCATCTTCACATAATAATCAGAAATACATAATTTATTACATGTTTGTGTAATAACTGTGAATTTTAAGATGAGGGCAAAATCTGCCTTTATAGCTCCTTCTTCAGCAGTGAGGAGGGCACTAATATTTATTCACAATGTTTAGAAGGAGCAGTAGTGAAACAAACTCTTAGGAAACAAAGATGTGTCTGGCCTAGGTCTAAATTCACAACAAACTTGGGAAGAACCTGTTCCTTGTGGTCTGGAGCCTCTAACAGGTAGATAAATAGTTCCTTTGTGCGTGTTAAAGCTCATAAAAAGCAGAGATATAAGCACTAGAAAGTTGTAAGAAGGTAGTGATTGATCCGTATGGATCCCATTCCATTTTGCTGGCTGATGATGTACAGACAGTACTGACCTGATCTGAAGCCAGGTGAGCATTGGAGTTGTGCCCCCCCCAAACACCCAGACTGTGGAGAACACAACCAGCAGTGCTGTGGTGAACATCATTTGTTTGGGCTGGGAGTCTGTGTCTCGAATGGCCAATGCAAAGGCAATCGCACCACGTAAACCTGAAAAAAGACACGGATGATGAACTTCATGTGACGGAGAAACAGAATTTTAGTCTTTTCAGTCCAAACCCAGTTCCAAGGGCAGAGGAAATTTTCAGATCATAATCCTGCTTATAAAATACTAAATCGTGCTAACTGAAAGGATTTAATGTAGCAACTTTGCAAAAGTGAGTAATGAAGCTACTCTCATATTCACATAATAATCACACATTTACTTTACATCCACTGAATACTTTGTCTTGAATAACTGCAAATTAAGTAGTAATCCTAACTTAATGCAGGTTGAAAAAGTAATCTATGTCCTGTGTTAAGTGGGACTAATGAAGTCAGGAGCAAGTGATAAAGAAGATTGGCATTAAAATCTGCACCCAAATATGCTACTTATTTCTTCCTTGAAAATATAGAACATTTCTTTAAAATCCCTTTAAAATAATTTAATGTACTAAGACTAGTCAGAAAAAACATGACTTGAAAGCAATGAATAGTTTTTCAAAGACCACTTTAAATACCTAAAAGGGGATGCAGAATAAATTAATGTACTTGAACCATTATAATAGTTGTAGAATTATACACCTACAGAGACTGAACAAACAAGAAATTACAAAGGTGGTGAAAACAGCTAAATGAGTTTTAAAAAAAATGCCCCATAGGTAGCAATAAGGTGACTAAATAGGTCTTTACAGAATGCCATGTTTAAAAATTGAGGGAGAAAAGGTCTGCTAGTGCCTGCAGCCCTCAGCCCTATTTATAATACAAATAATACTCTATAGTTTCCAATGCCTTTCATTTATCTATTTAAATGTACTTTATTGTTTTCTAAAAAAAATTCACAAAATATGCGTAGAGAGCAAATTCATTCCATGTATACAATACACACTGAATCCAAAAAGTACTTTGCAGGCATTGAGAGATTAAATCTAGTAATCAAACCTCTTGTAAGGCACTGATGACATATGCAGAATCATTTAATTACCTTCTAAATGTATCTATTTTTGGCCTAGAACTCCAAAGCTCTTCCAGATTACATAGCTAGAATATGAATTATTTGGTATAGAAGCTGGGCAGTTTATCCGGGGAACAGCACAAAGCCATTTCTGCAAGGAAGAAGCAGACTGGAGTTGCACTATCTGAAAATACTCAGTGGCAGCAGGTTCAAAACACCCCAGGCAGACACTGGGCTTGTCCTGGGTTTTGCTTTTGTGTAAAAGATGTCTCTGAGGATGCAGATGCTTTACTATTTTCTTACAGGGAAAAAATATCAGCTCATTTTGAACATGTATCTGAGGAGAGAACAAACCGCTATTGAAATGGTGTTTTCTTCACTGGTTATAGTGGTAATCTGGATTATTAGCCCAGCTACATTTCAGTGGAAAACAATGCTGCTTTCCACAATTGCATCACACCTTCAATTTTAAATATAGAATCTCCTTGTAAGAGGAGCTATATACACACACACACACACATGCACACACACGTGTATATATATAAAAGTTAGTTAGTATGTCTTTACTTCTTGAACACTGGACTGACTGTTTCTTTAGAAAAATAGTGACTTTACTGTATCTTTCATTTATAAAAGTTCAACATGGTCTGTAAGAGATAATTTGGTTTCAATTAAAGAATGCCTAAAGTAAAATGCATAATCAAGCTAAACAACTAAAACAGTGGGAAGCAGATGAATACATCTAAAATGTAAAGATTCAATGAGAAGAAAGGAACACTACTGTATATCTATCTATCTATCTATCTATCTATCTATCTATCTATCTATCTATCTATCTATCTATCTATCTATGTATTCATATACCTCAAAACACTTTCCAGGTAATAATAGAAATGAAGGAAGGGAATTTTAACAACCTCAGAAAATGCTGAGATACTGAAATAGACTGAAGTTTAGACTAGATTTTCTGTAAAACTTCAGGGAAAAATGCCAACAAAACCCAGTGGAATGATTGGATGCAGTGGACGTTGGTACCTCAGCTACACCTGAAGAGAGTGGTGCAGCAGAAGGACAAACTCTGATGAACCATTATCATAGATTCTCTCCCCTCATCTTTCAGAGATGCTGCACTGACAGCAGCTCCACATCTGTGTTAATCCGTTCATCCTTGGGCTGTATCATAGATCTCCTAATAGATTTTTTTTTTGTGTCAGTCATTAGGCATTCATCTTTAAGCAATACTTTTTAATGTGCCAGAGCATTCAAAGCAAACTAGCCCAGGGTTAAGCTCCAGTCCCACAGAACAGAAGCCATGTGCCCTGTGGGCTGTTAGCCATCCTTAGCCCACAGTCCACACAGACACCTCTCCAAACTCAGCCCTCTGAAAAGCCTGTGAGGGCTGGAGAGTTTGTTGTTGATGTGGAAAGAACCTGCAGAGAAAGAAGACTTTCTGTGGGTAGATCTGGTGTTTTGGTTTCAACTGTAGTTCTCTGCTCTTTTCTTCCTTCTTTTCTATTTAGCTGATTTTTTTTTTTCCATATCTACGTCTCTTGGAAAAGTTCACATTGACACTTCCCACCTCCGTGTCTGTATGAGTATGTAGATGTAAATGCCTGCACAACAGCTGTCTGTACACTGGCATTTTTTGGTTTAATTCTGCATTTGTGTTCCTCCTTTTCAGATTCCACTGCTGCTGTACAGACTTATATTAACAGCAACCACCCCTGTAGTACTGTGTCCCACAAGCCTCTCTATTGCCTATTTATGTGTTGTTGAGAAGAGGAAAGCAGAGTAAAAAGTAAATAAAGATGCTGGAAGAAGAGTGGAAGGTGTTAGAAAGTCCAAGACTTTAAAATGTTTCTTTTTCACATGAGCAGAAACTGCTGGACTGCTCACTTTAGCTGATGTTCAACTTAATTTGAGAAGCCCAGGCTTAATTAGTTCTTGTATAAAGGACTAATCAAGTTTTCATTTAAAATGGAATGTTATCAGGAATCATGATTAAACCAGTTGTAGAAGTGAATCCACCCTCTGTAATGTATTGTTAGAGGAGTGACAGAAGCAGATAAAGAATGTGATAAATCAAAATGCTACATAATCCACGTCCAAGCCAAACTCTTCTACCTTTTCTCAGCTGTATTAATACTCATCAAAAAGCAGAGCTTAATGAGTTCAGGAGAGTTCTTTGCGGGGTAAGATATAATCAAATGCTAATCAACAGTGTATTTGCCTGACGTTAATTGCTTTTCTCAGCAATTTTTCTCAGCAATCGCTTTGGTGATTGTGGCACTAAAACAAGCAGTAAATGTTTGGTGGATTTGGTAATGATAAGATAGAAAACAAAAGTAACCCCAAATTCATTGTATTCAACATCTGAATGTGTGATGCTGTGGTGAATGAAGCCCATTTTACCCTGTGATCACCTAGAACCTGATGCTATACCAGAATAATGAAGGTGGTAAAACACACCAAGGTGGTGGATACCCCATCCCTGGAAACACTCGAGGTCAGGTTGAAGGGGCTCTGAGCAACCAAACCTGATCTAGTTGAAGATACCCCTGCTCATTGCAGGGAGTTGAACTAGAAAACCTTTAAAGGTCCCCTCCAGTCCAAACTGTTCTGTGACTATTGCTACTGATCTTTGTAGATAATGTTTTCCTTCAAATTCAATGTCTTGTTTACTCATCAGAAGCGTGTCTCTCTTCTGGCAGTCATTGTCCTCTCTGTTTATCACTATATGCAGTATGATCAGTTTATAGCACTGTTATTGGTAACTAAGCACAAGTCCTATTGCATCTTAAAAAGTACAATTACACAGAAAACCTGTGAAGTGTTCTGGGAAGTCTGTAGCTGCTGGCACACTTTATTATTATAGTTGCAGATGATGCCATTTACTTTATTATAATGTAAAGATGTTTTTCTCTACAAAATAGAGGGTTTTTTCTTTGAAAATAGTTAAAAATTATTTTTCTGAGAATTTTAACATTTACATTTTAGAAGCCTGCAATACTACTGTTTCAGTTCTCAGCTGCCAGACTGTCCTGAAAAGCTAATGTGTGTGAGTTCTCACGTTCAGTTGCTGGTTGCAGGCTACTTTCTGTTCCTGTTCCATGGAAAATGAAATTTGCGGAAAACGAGGACAGAAAAGTTAAAAAAAAAAGAGAGCTTTCAGATGGTTTTTCGTTCTATACTTTAGCTGATGAAAACCAAAAGCCAAAATGGAGCCTGGAAGCTAGATACCAAATGATATGAACCTATTTCTCATGCTGTTGTCTGGTTGGCCACCTGCTAGGCTTACTAGAGGGATCTACAGATACAAGTTACCCGTGGAACAATCGCAGGGGAGCAGTTGGGCTGAAAGGCAGCTCCTGTTGGATGTGTCATCATCCCTCACTCCAGTCCCGCTGGAATTAGCTGACATTTTCAGTGGCAGCTTTTAGCAGAAGGATTGAATGGGTATAGAAAAGAACTGCTGTGTTGCTCTCTAGAGAGTTGGAATTACATAGGCATAAATGAGGCCCCCTGATGTGGAGTACTCCTGATGAGGAAGCTGGAAATGTGGCACATTGTAGTGCACTTGTTATCTGGCTAAATTGATTGCTGTACATCAAGGCTGTCAATCAAGAACTTTCATCTATAAAAATTTGGAAAAAAAATAATTTGCATAAAAAGCAGGAAAATGAAGCAAAAAAGGTGCTGAGTTTCTAATTTTAGAAAATTATTACAGCAATAGCATTGGGGGATCTGCATTTCTGTCTTTTACTGAACAGATATTCTTAGCTTATAAGTGAGTTTTTCCTAACTAGCGACAGAAAATCAAGTGGAATTATTTCTAGCTTGTGCAAGTAAAAAAAATACAGAATCCAGATTAGCTTTAAGAGTTCAGGGGATGATGTGCAAATCAGACTAGAACATGGCTCCCTCTTCTGGATTTTTAATTTTTTTCCCTTTATAATTATTCTACAGGGTTAGCAAAATCAATAAACTTAAATATCAAGCTGGATTACATATGAAAAGGTCTGTGGAATTAAAGTGTTCTAGTCTCATGTTTCAAAGTAAAACTGTTTCTGAACTTTAAGGAATTGCCAAAGACTATGACTGAGCTGAGTATCAGTACCAACACTGCCCAAGTTGCATATTTATTTGTTGATATGTAAAATACTCTCAGGTATACTACAGGTGGCTCTAAAACAACACAACATAAAAACATTTCCTAATTGCCATGGAAGTGTAGACAGATGAGGGGACAATGGCTTCCTGGGCGATGGGTTCCCAAAATGTTAATTAAAATAGGTCAAGAGCACAACGAGGTTGGTCAGAATGCATCTATTTGCTTCAGTAGCTTTGAGGAGATGACCTTGAGTTTTAAGATAATTATTTCTTTGTGATAAATGTGGCTTTTTCTAGTGATAGATGACTATTTTTGTCAGTCATTAAATGAGGATAGGAAAAGTACTAAAAATACCAAAATAGCTCTTACCTGAAAACATCATCATGTGCTGAAAGTTCCTGGGAATCTTCTGTTTTCGACCCAAATTCAAAAGGAAAGAAAGTGGGTATATGTTGAAAGCTCTTGCTACAAAAACTGCCACCTAAAATGTAAGATGTTGAGGAAAATAGTGGACAAACAACGGACAAAACCAGAATTAACCCAAATATTTCTCTAAAGCGATTTTTAAAGTGCAATTAAACAAATACGATACTGTCTTCTATCATGTTTCACGTGCCATATCCTTCTGCTTCCAATAAAACTGTGCAGTGGCAGAGATTTGTCTTCCCCAGACATCCTGGTTTTATATTCATCATAATGTATCTCACTTCAATCACTCTACTTCTACTCATCACATTTGTGTCACATGTGGCTTCATCTTCAGTCCTTCAGGGAAATGCCCATCATCAATTGCAGAGATAGCATTATCTCCTTGAGCAGCAATTTGCAGAGAATAAATGTGCTTTTGGACCTGATTATTACTTCCTTATTTCCTGGCAATTCATATTGTCTATATCCAGCGCTTTTTCTTCCCCTTCTCTGTGGAGATTCTTCTGATGAAATTCTTTTTTACTCTTCTGTGGAATTATCACAAGAATTTCCTTAATTAGAAACATGAGGCCATTATCAGATTTACAGAAAGGCATTCTGAGCTCCCTATATATGCCTTTTGCACATTTTTGCCCCCCCCTTGTCTTGTGGCTCTGAGGGCTCAGTTATGGCACTCCCAGTCTGAGACATGCTGTGGGCAGGAGAACAGACGAAGTGCTTGAGAGGTGACATCTGTGTCCCATCAGCTGCACCAACAGCTGCCTGAAACTCCATGACTTGGAGGAGCTGGCACCAGGAGCGGCCGGTTCTCCTGCCCCATGCCCAGTCACTCCCTCTGCAGTCTGCTGGCTCTGCAGTGGTTGGAGAGCAAGGATAGAGCCAAGTCCCTGCTCTGGTGCTGTTCTCATTCATTTTAAAGTTGCATATAAAAATTACTGCATGTAAACAGTATGATCCCAACTTTCAAAGCTATTACAGTTCATTTAAAATTGATAAGCAGAGGGCTGCTGCTCTGAGCAAAAAGAAAATCATTGTATAAATTATCAGTGTGAAAAGAATCTATACCACTGTACAAGTAAGACTTGTTGAGAAACCATGGCAGAATTAAAGACACAGAGCTTTTCTTACCAGTCTCTTAGGCACATGATGGTGTAAATGATTCCATGTATGCTAGAGATATCAAGTATAAAGAAGGAAAGAATTGAGCAAAGCAGAACTGTGTGATTTTTAAGGACTTCATATAATTTAAGTAATTTTGGGGAAGTCCTGCTTATGGCACACATCTGTCTGGAGGCAGTTCTCTAGTTTGTGGATCTGCACTGGCTCCAGACAGGAAAAAAGGCTTTGCATGCTTGCACCTGTCCCCATAGATGTGTCCCAATACTTATCCCAATTACCCACCCCACTTGTAAACCATTGGCAAAAGTTCCCCAGCTGGTTTAAAGCTATTTGCCTGTAGCAGAGGAGAAAAACAGCAACTGTCCAAAGAATGTGTGCTTACGTACATCGGGGCAGTTATTAGGATATAGGTAATAGATGGTTTTGCTTGGAATTGACAAAAAACTGATTTTTAGCATTCAGGGAACTGATTGGTTTGCTTGTTGACTTCTTTTTTCACATGGAACATGCATTCTTTTTATATATATACACACACATGTATATAGTTGTATACTTCTTTAAAGCAAAGGATACAAATGCACCAAATATAAAAAGAGGATTGAAGATGTGATTTTGAAATGTAAATAGCGCGAGTCCCATGTAGCAGAAGATGACATTCTCAGCCAAAAAATTCATGAACTCGAACAACTTAAATGAGAGAGAAAGAACATAATTATGACTCATGTCTATAACAAACTACTGATTATCCCAGGTTCCCTTGGAATACAGAACTGTTTGATAGATAAAAGGAACAGAAATTGCTGCTGTTTCAAGGGTGGATTTTAAACCCACCTAATTTGCTATACAGTATACAAGGTGTCTTTTAGCCTTAAAAACCATAGTTGCTTGTATGTTTTTCTCTGATTTGTATATGAAAGCTTGACATAGACAACTGGTAAAATACATAAACATCAAGTAGGTTATATGAGCTTCGATGCAAACTTCAAGGAAGCTGAGGGAATTTAGCTTCCTTCGTGTTTACAGGGGTGAGCCTGGGAAATGGCTCCTGGTTACACAAGTGCCTGTAGATAATGCAGTCCTGGGTATGGGTACACTAATGCCTAGAGAGAAAAAGAATGTCCTAAATGGAGTTTTAAGGACCTGTCCCTTTAAAATATAGCACAGTCTTTCTTACTACCATGAATACTATCCTGCGGATGGGAACTCTTATTGCACTGTATGAACATCAATATCAATACTCATTTCAAACCAAACTATTTAAAATATCCTTTAAAGGTATTATAAAATAAGCCTAAAATACATGATTAGGGTAGAATTCCTTCTGTGAAAAAACAAGCAAAGCCAAAATACCCATTTGCCTTGAGGGGATGTTCTTGATTGTATTTGCTACTGATTATATAAAAACTAATAAAATAAATTTTCCTATTTATCCCCATCTGGAAAAAATAAATCATGGCTGCCAAGTAACCACGGGGACAAAAAGGGGGCATTTCACTTCTGAAGTCACTTTTGAGCTCAGGATTGTATGCTAACAAATCCTGGTGCAGAGTTAGGACTGAAGTTTGTCAGGTCTGTCTGCAACCAGCCATACATCACTATCCAGAATGTTACTATGGAGATATTTTATTCATCCTCAGTGGGCTTATGTACTTTTTGTAATATGTTTGTGCTTCTAAAAATAAATATCCAGTAACAGTCACTAAGATTTAACAAAGGGAAAACGAGAGCTGTCACAATCATTAAAACAAATTTGAGAGGCAAAGTGGCATAAAACCCATTAGTATATGGGAGCATATTTTGGACACCATGGCAGCACCATCAATTATCCCAAGCACATATTCCATAGCCCTCATTTTGTGCTGCAGTACTGAATAACACGAAACCAAACACAAAAAATATTTGCAGGTTAGCGGTCTTAAATTATTTGAATTAAATTTAGATGAGAGAAATCAGTTGTCAAAAAGTTCAAAGTATGGGATATTGCGACCCAGAGAAGTTATGATAAATCTTTGCATTTCTACTTGGGAGTAAACATGATCCCATGTCTTTGTGGGAATGTCATCTGATGCACTGTTTGAAAAAATAGAGAAATGTATGAGGAGAGTTATGACAGGATCTACATCTCTATAAAATAGATATATGTGTATATATGAAAATCTTTTGAGGGAAGGATACTGCTATAAGGAGCCACAACACCTTAATTGTTGGGATGAGTTAAAGTACTCCACAGGTTTTAAAGCTGAATGATGTTTTATTTTTTCATTTAGAAAATTTCATTCAAGACTCAAAAAATTTTAAAGTAGGTGTACTATTGATACATTTTAGATACAGAAATTCTGAAACTAAATTTCCTTTCTTGTATCTTCAAAACCTCTATTAACAATTATTTTTTGGAGGAAAACAGATTTTTGCTATATCATTGCTTTTGCTCTATACTTTTTCTCAGTAATCTCACTAGATTCAAGCTTTTATTCTTGCCTGAAGCGTTTTCATGGCATAGCTGATTTTAAACTTCTCACCTCTTGTCTCCCAGCAAACTGATCAGGATGCAATCAGGATGCATGGATTTCTTGTGAATCCAGTTTAATTATCTTTTTCATTTCCCTATAACTTTACCTCCTTTACTCACTACATGCATCCTGCTTCTTCCTATTTCAAACCTCCAGGATCATTTCAGTGAGTGACTGTTAAAGAGGAAAAAAAATCCCTCATTCTTGTCTGGGCGTTTCCACTCAAAATGAACAATATATTCTTCCCTTCGCTCCCTGGGCGAATGTGTCGCATCCCACAGCACAGGCCTGGTGGTTTCCTTGGCCTCTGTTCACAGTGGATGTAACACTTTGTAGCCACAGCATCTGTGTCAGATGCATTTAATGCTGGAATGGTATTGCTGGACATAATTTTTTTTTTTTTTTTGAAGTGCAAATATAATCCAAACCCTTTCTTTTTTTTCTGTGAGTTTTTTGTGCGGTTTGTGTGTGTGTGTGTCTTTGCTGGACTGTACTGTTTTCTCATATCTCTAGTTTCTCCGTATTTTGTTCTTTCACTATCAGAGCACTACTTGCTTGCTAGAAGATTAAATCCAGACTACTTTTCTTCCTTTCTGTTGCAAAAATTCAGGTGCTATTTCAATAGCTAATTTCAAGCAGACTCCACTTCTTCCTGTTCCAGGCACAACTATGATATGGTCCCTTATCAAAGATTCAGCTCCTTTCTATGGTAAAACTAGCTTTTTAGCTTCATTCAGAATCTTCTCTGTTCCCCACATAGTTTGCTCTCTCTTTTAAAAATGTCTATCGCTCACTTATATGACACATTCATTCACTGAGTGTGACTTATTCAAATTTCTTACCATGAGTTAGAAAAAAATTAAATAAAACAACTGCTTTAGAACTAGTTATTGCCATAAAAGAAGTGATATCTGAATGCCTTTTCCTGGAACATGACACTTGCAGATATAGCACAAAAATTACCCACTGTTCTCCTGACTTTACTTTTATTCATGTATTTAAGCATAGTGTTTTATTTAGTGTTCAGCTTCTGTGTTTTGTTCAACAGTAATACAGAGCCCATGGAGAGATTCCATTTAGCACTTAACTGTCAGTGCTGTGCAGCACAAATCCCGTCAGAGCAAAACAATTTGTTCTAAAGAGATCTTCTGAAAACCACGTTAAGAAACAGCCTCCACAGGAGTTTTTTCCCAAATTGTCATGCCTTTCAGTCAAATGTTTCTGTCTTTATTTTAAAAATGGGATGTCAAGACCTTTCGATGAGAAGTAGAAAAATAGGACGAATATGTTTTCAAGTGGAATTTAAAAATTCCTGGGTCACCCAAGGAGTTGCACCATACCCAGCAGCCTCTGGGTGACATCCTTTCCTGTCTGAGGGGCCATAAGCCATGTTCATGCTGTGGTCCATGGTCTGCTTAAGTGCCACTCAAAATTTTTTAATATTTTAACATATATACTTGCAAGTAGGATTACTTTTGTGGGAAGAAAAAGTTAGGATTAAAGTACTGGATATCGAATCTTTGGAAATATTTTGTCTATAACCATAAATTCCCTTCCCTTGCCACCCACACAGACAACCAACCTCTTTCTACTCTAAATGAAATTGGCATAAAGTGCTTATACACCATCATTAGTTTTCCTAAGGCTACCAGAAAACCATTTTAATATACACATAGCAATAAGACATCTTTTTGTTATAAATCTAGAAACCCTATTTGTAATGTGGCATTTCTAACTCTCCACCAAGTCTATAAATCTGCTTTTACTTTTAGTGTAAGAGCTGTAATAAATCACCTATGTCAACACATTGCAGAGCAGAGTATTAATTACAGAAACACCAGTTCAGAACTAATCCAGGCACTTGGTTTAGGTGTTTAGCTCAGTGAGTTACTGAAAATGGTATTTGCTTTGCTTTGGTAATTTCCGCTGTAAATAGTGGATATTACAAAAGATTTATATTAAAACTGATATAATATTTATGTATTTAAAACCACATCACTCAATAAATATGCTTCACTTTTCTATTAGAATATGTACAACTCTCAGCTGTTGTACATACTAAGAGGGATGTGCAAAAATTCCATTTTAAGTTGGCACATTCTTCTGGAAAATGTCACTTATGGTTCAGTTCTCACTGGAAGAGGAAGGAATCAACCCAGGATATCTGCACCTTAAGCTTTGTTGTAACCACAGAGTTTGTACCAATGTTTTATTTTAACTCAAGTGAAAAAAATTATATGATATAAAAACTGTATTAGTTTTATCTTTTCAGTGAGATAAGGAAAGCATGGTCTTTTTTCCTTTTCTTCCTTTCCTCCACCCCCACAGTTAAGTTCCAGCCAATTAGAGCAATAAGCTATGCCAGAACGGCTTTTGCAACTCAATTTGTTTTTTAGAACTACTTATATTTTCACCGAGTGTTACAGAGATTTTCTAGGTAAGTAATTAGTGCACCTGGAAGATGGAACACACCAAGTATCAATCTCATCCGCAATAAAAATAGAATTCCTTAAAGAAGCATCAAAAGGAGAAAATGAACATAATCTATGCCCAGTCGTCTTGTAGCTGGGGAGATGGAAAACGTAAGATTTTTCAAATACTGATATTTTAAGGAACATTTCTCATCTCAAGGGAATAAAGTTAGTATGACAGGACTGGGTAAAAGCAGAATGGCAAACAGTATTCTTTCCTCTTGAGGGAATAACATTAGTATGGAGGTATTGGGTAGAAGATGAATTACATCCACAACTTCCTTCCAGCAAAATTTAGTGAATTTTAATCATTGATGGCAATATTGCATTCATTCACTTGATTTAATATCTGCTGAAGGAATGTCATCCACCTCTTGCAGGTACCTGCAGGCCTTCTGTAGATGCACTGATTTTGCTAAAAACATGGAAAATGCCATCTGTTTGGAGGGTGCACCCTACAGTGATATATTCTTGCATCAAACAGGGAGAGTTTCCATCGTCCCACAGCAGCTAGAAAGCTAGGATATAAAACTGATCATACTTTTAAGAGAGATTTAAAGGTGGCAGAGCTATTAAAAACCAAGAAGTCAATGTTAAGTGATGGCTACAAAATTTATTATATTTGAATAATGCTATTTAATTAGATTAAAAATATTCCACAAAGTTAAGGATATTGATAAATTAATAATTGATGAAAATTGCTTTTCTCTAACTCTTTGAATAAAAATGCAGTGAGAACTCAAACTACCATAATTTTCCTGAGATTATAGAAGGCTTTATTATAGTCTAATTGCTTTAATTTCACTTCTGATTAGAGGTTTCAAAATTGGAAAAAGATTTGGATTTGAACCTCTTGCTTGAAATATTATACAGCTATAATGAATCCTCACAGCATAGTTATATAATGCTCATTTCTGAATAACATGCTTAGATAAGAGAATCAGCAAAAGTAACTCAAATTCATGATAAAATATAAACTTGTTTATGGTGCTAATTTTCATATGCAAGCATACCTGACTCTCAACTTGCAAACACCCTAGCAAAGAGAAATTCTTACAAGATCTTTAATGTCCTGGGGAAAAATGCTGGCCTTTTTTATCAGTAGGCTTTGCTACTGAATTAAATGAATTTTACCCCAATTTCAGATTTATTGAAGCCACACAATAACTTTCTATTTCCCTATAGATCTGGGAGGTTTAAAGGATTCATAAGGCCAGAGGAAGAACTAGGAAAGGCAAAAGACATAAAAAGAAAACAGTAGCACCAAGGGGAAGGAAAGGTCAGCAATATTTTGCATTTCCATGGTATGGCTTACTCTTTCTGGCATAATCTATACACTGTCACCAAAGTTCAGCTTGGAAGAAGCTGGATAAACTACTGGCACAGGTATACACTTCTGACTACCAACAGCAAAGCAAAGCTGTTGGCCTCATTTAAAGGCAAATCCTACTATTAAAATTATCATAAGTCTTGAATGGTTTCACTTAAAAGAAGAAGTTTAAACAAAAAATGTTGAAAATTAGGCAGCCAAATAAGAATTTGGCATTTAAATTAAATGTTGCCTTCAATCAAATTTGGATCTGGTTCTAGATCATTAGTCTTGTTAAGTTGCTTAGGAAAGGTGATTTCTGCAAAGCTGGTTTTTTTCAAACATGGCCAAGTTTGTAAGACAGGGAACCTTTTTCGATCACTATCTCCTTTTCCTGCAGCACAACAAACTTTGGCTATTATAAAGCACCTTAAGTCATACCTAAAAATAAGCCCAGAATGACCCCTGAATGGAAGGTGTCACCAATGGTGCTGTTGCTCCTCCAGCTTGTCAGCCAAGTTCTTCTTTGGTTCACAAACTAGAAACAACCATTTTCAGAGTGCTTATTTATCTTAAATTCCTGAACTGAGATGTTGCAGGCACAAAGGAAGAAGTACCCCAGCACTCTGTTGTATCAAGATTATGTGATCAGGGATTCCTGCAGTTCAAACTTGCTAAGTTTATTTTAGCAGGGCTGTTTTCTGCAAGGATTAAGGAAGGGTTCTGCTCTGGATGGGGCATAATAGAGTGCAGCTGGAAAATTGCTTGAAGGGATATAAAGAACTTTTGACTGGTCAGCAAAAAGTGGTATTACTAGAATAACTGTGTTTGGGATGAATTTGGAAATTTTTAGAAACATCGAGGCCTCTTCCATTCCCTGATAGAGGTAATGATGGTAATGGAAACAGAAGAGGCTGTTAACAGCCTGTGTTATCCAGGATTAAGCAAGTATTCTTACAAAGCTGAAATCAGGGAATAGAGCCTGTGTGGAGGAAACAGAATTAAAAAATGCACGATAATAGTGCATGATAAAAATGCATGATCACTGAAAATGAAGCTAAAGGACATATTCTGAACAACTTGAATGACACTTTCTTGGAAGGTTCGTTCTGGGATGGAAAATCACTGATCACTTGGAAGTAGGGACATAAATTGAGCATTAAGAGCTATGTGGAAAAATGGTTAAAAAAATAAGCAAAATAAACAATTTGTGGCTTTGCCAAAGCAAATTTCAGATAACAAAGGAGACTTAGTTGCTTCAATACATGACTGTTCTTCTTCTGATCAAAGAAAAATAGGATGTTATCAATGTAATATAGTTATCTTTAAAATGGCAATGAGCTAATAGATCCTTTGTGTTTCTGCATTTATAGTAGAATTAGAGGAACTGCTGCTGATTTTTCAAAATTAAAACACAAAATCAATCTCATCTTTTGCTCTCACTCCTCTCAAGTGTGTTTTTATTTTTTCTGTGACCTGCCACCACAATCCTAACCTCTTGCAATCAAATCAATTTCTAAGGAGGATAAATGCAGTTTATTCTATTTCATTTTGCTGAGAGGAAATACACTCTAATACTAATTCTTGAAGTGTGTTCTTTAAAACAGTTTCCTTCCTTGCCAAGTTTTGGGTGTTGGAAAGAAATTCAGTTAGTCTTTGATGTATTAGCAATTAGCGACTTATGTGGGGGTCTTTAACCAATCAGGAATAAACCCAAAAGGTTCTTATGAAGTCTGTGGTGTCTTTTCTTCATGACTATGAGATTTCAATTTCACTGAAAATCTGACACTACAGGACAACTACTTGTCTTCTTTGCTTCCGTTCTATAGAAATTATATTGCAGCTTCCAGCTACCAATATTGGTGTTTCCCTTCGAAGTCTGTAAAACTAATTCTGTGGAAAAACAAAGCTGTAGAGCAATAAAATAGGAGAACTCTATTTTACCTTAAACCAGACTACAGTAGCAGTATTTACATGCATTTTTCTGATGCCATGTTGCTTTGGTTTTATTCAGGACCTAATCTAAGATAAAAGAATTTTTACTAAATAACTTATCTAGTTTCTGTGCCACAATTACTTGTTCAGGTTTTTCCATGTATACACTGCTTTGTTTATTGAGGCTGGAGGGGAATGGGCACAAGGCCTTACCACTTTCTAACCCAGGTAGAGCATCCTCATTCTGCAAATTGCACTTGCTCTGAACAGTGTTGAATAGTATGAGATCTTGATGATATTAAGCTCCTTTTAGTCTTCTTAAAGGCCTATTACTGATGAATCAACTTTTAAATACTTTACCTTGGCAGAATGCCACCCTGGAATTACAATGTGCAGAATTATTTGCAATTACTCTGCAATTCTAGTATCAGTATCTGAAGCAGGATACTGAATTAGTATGTTCACTGATCTGCTCTTATATGTTTATATGTGGGAATTTGGGGAATTCTTTTGTTTCATTTCTACAGTCATCTTTAAACAGCTTCCCTGCCTCCTGGTGTAGGTTACTATTCAAGAATTGATGATTCATTTGGACAAAAAGACTGAGAAATGTGAATAGCAACTATGTTCTGTGTGTCACACTTTTTTCCTAAGTGTTAGAGTACATGACTTTTCTCATCTAACAGTCCTTTACACTTAAAGCTGTAATCTAGAGTGCTCTGTGGAGATGTGATAAATGAGACATGATGTGACTCCAGCTGAAACAGAATAGAAGTTGCTGAATGGCTGGAAAAACTATTGCAAAGATTTCCAGTGTTTTCAGGTCTACTAAATTACTAATTGTGGTCTCACTGGTGATGTTTTACTGATATCACCAAGGGGAAAAAAAAAGGACACAGTAAAAGAAGCAGAAATTAAAAGTCCTACACTAAGATATATCTTCAACTGTACTTAAATCTGAGAGCTCAGGAGACTATTTTACATAAAATTAAGAATCTGCAGTGAAAAGATACTAATGCACCTTAAAAACATCTCCTGTAACAATCTGTGGGAAAGCAGGAGGTGGGTGAACTATGGACATATCATTGGACACCTCAGAAAAGTGTTTTTTCAAGAAAAATATTAGTTACTACATGAGTGTGTGCTTCTGAGGCTGCTGAATGTCTGTTTGGAATTTTCAGACACTCCTAACTCTTCTCAGGTCCACCGGAGGCATAGAGTGGTCAACACTCTCCTTAATTTGTATGACTAAAGCAGAATTAATAAAAGTCAAAAGCTTGAAAAAGACCCTCAAACTTGCATCCTATTTCATTATTGTAGGTTAATTAAAGTATAAAGGTACAAAATATGTGCAAAGATAGGGCACTTATTTGAATCCTAGTCATGATTTAGACATTTAGTCTGGAAATTTTGACAAAGGCCTTTTTAGCCATTAATTATGTGCACAGACGGTACCACGAGAAAGAGACGAGCTATAGTCAGCTGTTTAGTATGTCTTGCACTGCACTACCATTTGGTACAAATGTCTCTTTTGAAGGTAGGAAATCCATTAATCGTGTAATGGAAACACAGCTGTGCAGTCCCTAAAAAGACAGGATGCTGGCAAGGGCTTTAGACTATTATAATGCCTTATTTACATGTATTTATTTTCTTCTTGCAGCTTATTGTGTGACAATTTTAGTATTACCTACATCCTTCTAAAAGTTTTGACCAAAGCTTTTGTGCAGTTCTTATAGCTGACAGGGAATTTTGCAGATAATAACCCTTGAGAGAGAATTGAGAGGAATCAGCAGTTGTGCAAAAATAATGTAAGTTAAAAAGGAGAAACACCTAAAATGTATTTCAAACTGCAGGAATGGATCTTTGTCAACAAGAGTTTGGTGTTGTCAGGAATCACAAAATAGTTTAGATTCCTTAAGGCTTCCCATTGCCCCAAGGCTCTCTGAGCAGGGCAAAAGAATTGCTGTTTAAAAAATGTAAAGTAAAAAAGTAGCAAAGCTCCCAAACCATGCAGACTGCTTTGGGTGAGGTCAGTCCACATTTGCAGCAGAATGCTCGATGCTCTATAAAGATCCCAATGTAGCCTCTCCAACCACACCAGAAATAGCATCTTAATTGTGTTTCCAAACACAGTCCTCACAGGAAGAGCAATTATGAACACGGTGACACATACTCATGCAAGTGTAAGGCAACACAGGGTTCTAATTAAGGAACCTATTACTAATACCCTCAACATTAAAAACTATTTTAACCTATGTGCTGATGAATTTTACTGCATTCCAATTTAGCAGTATAATGTACTACATACAGAAATACAAAACAGATAATTATTTTTCTAGAGATTTAGTCCACAAATGAAGAATTTATTAATAAATCTTGTACTAAAATCATCTAACACAATAATATGAAGTGTCAGTGTTTCCAAGTTAGAGGAAATCATTGCCATTAGGACATAACTGTATTATAAGAGACTGAGTGTTTTTACTTCTGTTATCATTATATATATTTTGAACTTGCTCATTTATAGCATAAGCCAAATGTCGTTAAAGTCAAAGGGCTTTGGTTCATTATATAAAACTCTACTAAATTAGTTTACCTGTATGAAAAATTAAGAAAGACTTAAAAGAAGAATCCCACTTTTATTTTTTATCCTTGTCACAAATTCTCAGGTGAGGGAGTTGTGCCCAACTATATGCTTGAGGGAATTGTTGTAATTGTCAACTTCTACAAAACATGAGATTGTATAAGTTATACTTCAAACTAAAGTTAACTATATTTACTCTACATATGGGATGTTAAAGTGCACCCTGCTCTGTTTCAGCACTGCACGTTGATTATATGAGAATATGTTCCTAGCTCAGGACTAGATTGATTCTGGTTTGCTTTTTCTCTTTATGCATTCCACAGTTGCTGTGATGAGGAGGGTGGCAATAATTAGGATGGACTTGATTTCACAGGTTACACACTTAGAAGGAAGTCTCTTCACAAAACTAGATGTGCTTTACATAAGTGGGACACAAGGCAGAATATTTGCGTGGTTGCAGACTTAAAAACTAGGGATAAGTGCTAGCTACCCAAAGTAGGGAGAAATATTTCAGAGGTCACTCTTCAAACCTCCTGTGAGAAGATGAACAGCAGCACAGCAGTGATTTGCAGAGTTCTGTAAAGCAGAGTTTGGCTTCTGTAGTAGCTTACACAGCCCTGCGCAGTCTGACTCCACTGCACAGACCAAGGCATGTGAGAGCCTCATTTGTGATTCAGGGCAACTTCAGAAAAACTACAGCACGAGTCTCACTTTGGAAGCTCCTTACACATTTCTCCAAATGCCAATGAGGTTTTGGCCTCTAGGTTATAATTCCAGCTGGTGTATGTTAGCTAACTGCTGGCATCTGATACTTCTGTAAAGAGTAAACTATAACCTTAACAATCTAAGATCTTTATTAATATTTAAAGAAAATGTTTATTGTTTAAACAGATTGTAAAAATGTTAATGAAGCCATTTGGAAACTAGTTTGCATATGGTATTATGTTCCTTCGCCTACCAGCATCAAAAATGATATAATTTTTCAACAAGATGATCTTATCTGTAGAAATACTGCTTCATTACAGTTCTGGGTTACTTCAGGGTATGAATTACATTTGAGCGTGTTATTTTCCAGTTTCTGTGCTTAAGCAAAATGAAGAAAAATATTTTTTTCTTTGTTTTCCAAGAGAATTTATCTTCTTCATAGGTCCAAAGTACTTTTTTTAGTGTGTGTGCATGTTTAAGATACTAGAATATGATAGTCCTCATAAAATACTGATGACAAAGGGACATATACTTGATGGGAACTAATGAGGCCAGAGCACATCTGCACATTCTCAGTTAAGGAATCACTAATGCAGGTGTACAAAAACAGAGAAAATGGAAACTACAGAATGAAGTATAGAACTGAATATTCTAATGAGATTTCTGTATATGGACACCCAATATTTTCAGTATTATGGATAGGATAGCAGCTAATTTATGATATAAATGGCAAATTATGCAGGTAAGTACTGATACACCATAGTTATAAAGTCTACTGTTATGGGTTTACTCATAGCAATGTATCCTAGCTGTTTACCATCCATCATGTAGCTCACAGCTAAAAGAGAGGAAACAATTACAGCATTTTCACATACATTTAAGGGGAGTCACATGTAAAGAGACTGCAGATTAACATTCTTTTAGCATGGTTAAGTAATCAGGAACATCAGTCACATAATGAGGGCTTTTGTTAAGAAATTCAGATTGAAAGACATGGGGGTATAAGTCCTTTTGCAAAAATCAAGATTTTCTTGTGTTGTTATGATTCTTTTTGTGAAACCCACGCAGTAAGCAGCTTTAGCTTTCTTTATAGCATTACACTGTTCTACAGGGTTCTATAAGCTCTTATGGTACATCTGGTCAAACAATGCACCTGGCATGTTTCCAATCTTCAGTTTTTTCTGCTAAACACAGAAAATGGCTGTGCAGAGAACTGGAATTCATTGTGCACTTCCTGTCAATTGCAATCCATTTTAAAGGTAATAATTATTACAAGCACTACGCATGTGGTGCATATTCAATTAGAGAAAAGAAGGCAATTGCTGAATGAGGGCAGGCTGTTTGTAACAGACACAGGGGCTCTGCAGAGATGCTTGTACTTTGCAGTCAGGAACACAGGGCTCAGCCAGCACGGTTTCCACTGCTGGAGCTCATCAGTACCTCAGGAGGGAAAACCGGAGCTTATAAGGGAAAGCACAGGACAAGAATGAGGTGCTGCTTCTCTTCAGAGTATGTAGGCTGGAGCTGTAATGATAGCTAATGTCTACAGACCTCAGCTTTTGGACTTTTAGAAAGGTAGAAGACTCTGGCTTGTGTTGTTTCCAATATAGGTTAGTTACCTAAAAATTAGCAATAGTTTTTACCTACAATTTCAAGTATCTGCTCCTAAGAGACGTAAGATACATGCTGCATAAACCATTATTTCTTAAACTGTGCTTACAACCCTTTCGTGTTTCTATCATTTTCTTCTCTCAAAAAGAAAAACAACAGGGGCATTTCAGTGTTCTTCCTGATTGTTTTGAACAGCTGCAAAATGAAAATTTTGCTATAGGCCTTGTCTCAAAAAAAAAAAAAAAAAAAAGAAAAAAAAAAAGGGTGAAATACAAGGCAGGAGCAAGGTTTTCCCCTAATATTACTCATTTCCAAAGTATTTACTTTAGGCAAAACTGGCTAAAACATGGGCAAAACTATACTAATGTATTCAGTACAAATAAATCTTCCCAAATGCTATTTTATTTTCAGACTCTTGTTATCAAAAGGAGCTTTTTCTCCAGATCTTTTTATTGACCCCTGTTAGTTGTTCACCCAGGCTGTTTCCTGAGCAGCACTGCCTGAAGCCTCAGTCTTTATCACTTTTGAGTCTGAACTTGCAGGAGTTCCAAGGAGGTTGGAAATTAGGGTGGTTTTTTTTTTTTTT